>NDGM011151381.1:0-20999 GCA_002564305.1 Octomys mimax | reverse complement strand
CTCAGGCCCTTGTGCTTGCCAGGGAAGCACTTATTCCACTGAGCCATCTCCCTGGCCCCCAATAGAGGTATTTATTCTACCATTGATCTGGATAATTTAAATGGTAGTTTGAGCTGCCACTTTTTTTACAATGCTGTATTTCCCTCTGATAACATACAGTTTCAAGACAATAGCTAAGATCAATTACAGTAGACCACATCCGAGGAAGCACATGGAACCACCAATAACGTCATAGAAAGTTGCTTTAAATGCTTTTTGGAAAGGCAGTAAACAAATGATAAATGAATAAATGAATGAGTGAAGAAAAATAAAAATAGTGACAGCTTTATAACTGAATAGCCAATTTATATACCAAATGTTCTAGTTCATAACTACCATGAAAATTTATAGAAAATTAGTACAAACATTAATAAAAGGAACTATAAAGGGAAACTAATTCATGAAACTAATTTTCTTGTATTTGTTGGCATTTGTTTTATTATCTTAAAGGGCTCAATGAAATGATCATAAAAAATGAAGTTCTTATTTGGCTTTTAACCTTGACCTGACATGTAATAAACAGGGAAAAACATCAGAAATATTTACATACGTGGCAAAACCAGCGGTACTCTTCTCTGTTCATCATGTATTTGCTCTGTGTGTACTAATCTCATTCATAAATAATTATATGTTCAAGCTAGTCTATTTCATATGTGTTCAAAGATAATTTTGTAGAAGAAATTCAAAGGAGGTCTTCTTCCTCCTAGAGATAAGAGGCAGGCTGGACAAGCAGCGAGGACAGGGCAGGGTCTAACTTCAACCCTGCCAATTTCCTGGCAAAGAGAACCTCCCACACGAATGGGACAGGTGAAAAGTTCCCCTTGGATTCCTTAGGAAGCCTTATGGATACCTCAGAATAATTCATCACACTTAAGTTGAAACATCCAACATCATCATTCAAGAATTTTATGCATAATACAGACAGGTCCAAAATTTCTCCAGGAGAATGAACCATTTTGTCAATTTTATTTGCTGGCAATACTCATAAAGCGATGTTACCTTACATTTCAGTGCCAGTTCTCACGGGTGATGAGCAGTGACGGGCTGCAAAGACATCTTGTGTGCTCAAGACACTGAGTTTTATTATCTTAGGCAGCAAGACAAAGGTGATAGATGTTGATGAATTTCAGAATCAAAGGAAGATGCATTTTGTCCATCTCCTCTCCCAGCAGGAGGGGTTCAAGGAATCTATACCTTCCTCACATCAAGGAACCAGCTAGCGAAGGCCAGTAGTACCAAGAACAGAAGGTCTGGGTGACTGCAGAGTGTTTGCCTCTAATAGATTGTAGAAAAACCAAGCTGGGACACAAGCTTGGGCAGAAGGTGGAAATATGGAGACTTAGACTAGACCCCAGTGGAGAAACAGAACTTGTAACTACTCAAGAAACTGATCCAGCCCTTGGTGCTTCATAGGCCTTAGAGGCTGGTATTGGGGTGGGACAGTTTCTTCAGACGCCTGTTGCTTAAACTATTAATTTCTGAATCATAACATGTTTTGTGTAATGGAGTGCTGGTGTTTCTCTGTGGTTTTTTTTCATCCCATGTTTTTCATCTTCTTTTCCCACTTTTCTCCTCTTTTTTTTTTCCTTTATTCTTATGTGGGAAATAATACATTGATTATTTATGAAGTATCTCAATCCTTGCATTATTCATCACTTGCAATTTAATGTGATTTCCAAAGAGAATTCCTAGAGGTCACCTCCACACCTGGGAGAGAAGGGTTGAAAAGTCTGCGGTGACAACACGGCACCATGTTTATTAGAGAACATTTCATAGCTATGGTAATAGACAATGAAATACTTCTCAAGGGCACCCTAAACTGCTCAGAAAATTAATGCCACAGTGCAGATATGCCTAATCTATATCTGGAGAATAATCTAGAAATTGAGGACACCATTTCAGTTTCTTCAGGCACTGTATGTATTTATATCATGATGTAGATCATTGAGCACATAAGGCCAAGAATTAGGCAAAGTCAGGGAGTGTCCATTTGATATAATTGTCAGGGAGTCAGGCAGCAGCTTCCTTCATTTCAAGATCTCATTGATTTGCTCAAGGAATTTTGAAATTTCACTGTTTAGTTTAAGAGTCTGATTTCGGTTTACCCTCCCCGCTCCAAGCCCTCTGGGAAGGTGCTCTTTCAATTGGAGCCGCACATCTATTCTTAGTACAGGCAAATTGGAAGGCCTCTTTGAACACTGGTTTCCTTAGGAAAGAGGATGGGAGCAGTAGGCCCCTGAGAGGCCACAAAGAACAGGCTGCATAGCTTCTGGCTTCAGGTAGAAGTGCTGGGGTCGCTCTGGCCAGCTGTGGGTGGGTCTCCCCAGCTCTGCGGTCAGTGATGTTCAACTAGGCATCATGGGATTCTTTATATAACTGATGTGAGCAACTCTCCTCGTCTCAAACTCAGTTTTTTTCAGTGGAAACGTGCCAGCACATCAGTGGTCATACATGCCACAGGAGACCGAAGACATTGAAAAAGTTATCCATTTAGTTAGGGTTCGGTTCTCTTTTTTAAAAAACCTTTTTAATTTTTAAAAAATCTTTCATTTATTTATCTGGTACAGTCTCTCCCTATGCAGCTTGGACTCAGTGATCCTCCTGCCTCAGCCTCCCCAGTGCTGGGATTACAGGTGTGTGCCACCACACTCAGTTTCTACGGCTTGCACAGTGCGCTTGGGACTCTGAGGTCCTTGTGCTTGGCAGGCAGGCGCTTAGAACGCCAAGCTATCTCCGCAACCTGGCTCTCTTTTGCATTTTAAGGGATGTTGGATGCTGAGAAAGATATGGATATAAATGTTACTTCAATTTTTTTAAATGATGCTCATACTAGGAAGAGATTGACTGCAGTTAGGGAATATTAAAGACTAATTTGAAAATTAAATATGAGTTTGAGATCTTGTGACCCTCATTTGGGTGGGATGGGAATTTGTTCCGTATTTTCATTAATATAAAAACAGACCTGTTTAGAGAATGCTGCCATCCTCTTCTCAGTAATTTGTACTTCTTTTTTTCATAAAAACATTATCGACAAATAATGTTTATTTAATTTAAAATTTAAAAATGACTATATTAATGTATAAACATAATGAAATATTGTATGAAAATGATTCATTGATCTTCACCAAAATGTAAGTGTAAGAAGGATGGTGAATTTGAACAGCTAAAATGAGTATTCTCAATTTGCCTGAATAAAATAAGCAGTAATGTTTCATTGATAAATGAAAATGTTTCTTCTTATGAAATATTTTTTCTTTTTCTTTTTCTAAAATGTATTTAGTGCAGGGTCTACAGGGTCTCACTACACAGATCGGACTTATAGTGATTCTCCTGTTTTCAGCCTCCCAAGTGCTGGGATTATAGGTGCACGCCACCACACCCAGTCTCAATCGCCATTTCAGTGTGCCCTGGGGGAGGGGCCAGCACAGCACGCCAGCGATTGAACTCCGAAACCTGTTACCTGTGCCTGCCTAAGCAGGCACTTTAGTCTGCTGAGCTATCTGGCTGGCCCTTAGTATCCCCTTTCAAATGTGGCCATAATTTTAATTTTAAGATATGCAAACTTTCCATTAACCCATCAAGAGTAACAATTGCTGGTGAGGCCACAACCTTGTTTCTCATCTTTTGCTTCTGTGCTGTATTTCCCACAAGGAAAGTGGACTGAAAAATGCCAACACTATTTAACTTCCACTGTAATTAGCAATCTGTGGTTTTCAAATGGAATTAAGTGAAATCCAAAAAATAATTTACACCTATGTTTTCAGAATGCCTCACCAAAAGAAGATAGGGCTATCTTAAAATAAAAACAGAAACAAGAAATGAAACAAAATCAAAACCCCTTAAATAAATACAAAAGAAAGAAAAACGAAGAATGGGGGGAAAATGAATCATAAGGAAAATGAGCCTTAATTAAAGAAACACAGAAAGCCAAGTGCCTGCTCAATCCAAAAAGCATGGGCCTGATAACCAGTTTAGCTACAAATATACATTTAGCAGCTAAGAATTTAGGCTGTACATAATTCGCCCTTGTGCTCGCTGGACTCCAGTAGTAAACAGGGCTATCTGTACAGCCTAAATGCATTAAGTGAACGAACAACATTCATTGCCTTTGGTATGCTGACACATGTAGGACAGTCCATACTTACTTTCTGAAGAGGTAGTTCTTGATGATCAAATTTAGACTTAGTCTGCAAGTTTAAAGTCATGCTTCTGCTTGCATGCACTGCTGAAATACCTCCATAGGGCAGCATGCCAAGGTTAACTGTGTTGTGTTTGTAAGCAGCATTCTGAGTAGAAGAAATAACCATGTGACAGGATGTGAACACATGCGCCACAAACTGCTTCTTACATGAACATGTTTCAATTTATAACATTTAACTTTAAGCGGGCAAACAGTAACTGTCTTTTTTTACGCATGCACTCGATCAGACAAAAGCATACAGGAAACAGTGTTAGTTATGCACATAATGAGAACCATCCAAAACTACAGAAAGGACAAAAAGCAAGGAAGATACGTTCTGTTGGTGTTTGCTGGTCAGTCAAAGGCACAAGATCATCATAGCAGGGACTTGGGACAGGCACTGTCATGTGGGCAGTCTATTAACTTGAAAATAAACTCAGATAGTGAGGACTTAATCAAATCTTGTCAGCTACAAAATTTCATGGTCTTTTACTCATTGTGATACCACCACACATGAAAACCAAATATGAGCTAATTCTGCCTTCAACTAATACTTTGCAATATGAAAATCACAAGCATTGTCTTTATTATTGCGCTGTCTAGAGGCATAATTACAGCAACTCAGAAAAACAGCTGGCGAAAATCATTCAATTTGATCTTTGGTTAGATTGAATTTACTTCTTAATTCTAGGGTGCCAATCCAATAAGCTGGGTGTGGGTCTAGGTATTCTGTTTTTCAACATTACATTTTAAAGTAGAGAAATTTTGTAATGCTACTGAAGTAATTATACTTTGTGAATTATGAATGTTACTTATCTAATCCACCTAAGTATTTATAGAACAATACAGCGATGTTTATATCTAATATTATACTAAGGTGCATCTAAAATTATATTAAGATGCTGATAAGTTTTCCTTAGAGGACTTCATTGAAAAATTAAAACATCTTAAATGTCCTGTCATCGAACCTTGAACCTACAATGGACATGTAATCATTAACAGTGTTTGGCTAGGTGAATCTTAGTTTCAGAAAAATATCCACAGATGCTAACAGAATATTTTTCTTAACTGAGTATTATTGAGCATAGAGAGCAGCAGCTTTTTTTTTTTTATTCTGAGAGCATTATCTGTAAAGTAGTGATATTTATATCAAAGTTTCATTGAGCTATACTAAAAGATTATTTTGCTTCTGATGATGTGCTAGTCTATGAATCATATTTGTTATGGATTCCTAATTATTTCACACAGAGATCTTTCATTATCACCATGCTGAAAGTGAAAAAGGACCCCAAGCACCTGACCTGACCCCTGGATGATTCCTGAGGGATTATCCAATCCAGCCCTCCTTCAGTTCCTATGCAAGTGTGGCAGCCTCAGAATATGGGCTCAGGTTTTTCTTTCTCAGCCACAGTGGGGCACAGCGCAATCATACGCATTATGATGAACCCGAAGGAGACCACAGCACCTTCCATGTAGGGTAATACTGTGGGCTGCCTCCTCGAGGTCTGAGCTGAGGGCTTTGGCCAACATTACTTTGGACTGTTAGCCTCATCTAATGAATAGATTTCTAGGTCTTTGTCTTCTATGTGGAAACATAATGTCCCTGCAGTTTCAAGAGCACCTATCTGGTTTCCAGGATTTAAATTAAGTTTCAGTAGGAAAGAGGCACTTTCTAGCTCTGGCGCAGTCGGACCTTGAGTGGGATGTTAGGTAGCACAAGCATGTGAAAACCAGTTCAGTGTGATAGATCTGGGCTTTAGTACTCAGACTTTTACCTTGTAGCATAGTGGGAAAGTTTTAAGTAAAGAGACAGCTTGAATTGTTGTGTCTCAATTAAAAGAGTGAAGGAAATGTTAGTTGGAAAAAAAAACAGAAGGAAGAAGGGCTTGGAGGGCCTGATGGCTCGAAGCAATGTTCTATGGGAATTTCATTTTGTGGAATGAAATGAGAAACGATTGAATGCATACTGGGAGCTGTAGAGGCATTATTTGTTTGTTTAGAACTATAAAACAGGTTATGTGCGAATTAATTGAAAAGAGAAATGTCATTATAGCAGTGGCAAATGCACACGAATTCACTGCCAGTTGTCTGAAATGGGCGGGGTTGCCCAACTCTGGCTGATAGCTCTCTCCCATCCTTGTAAACACTCCCCCCAAAATTTCTTGTTTTGTCAAAGTTCGGTCAAAGGAGAGGAAACACTTCTCTCGGATAACAGCAAGTAAATGATGGTACTAAAGGACTCAGAACTTTATCTTCAGGATGTTCTCCCTCGCTCCTCTGTTGCCTCCATCTGTACACCTCACTGTAAGAGGCTCCTCACAACATTTCTCAGCTAGTTCACCTCGCCCTGTTACATATAGTCGTGTCTACATGAGGCTCCCAAACTGTACTTTACTATTCGGCCCCCAAGAGTTTCACCCTCCAAGCTATCTGTCTACGTGGTGGCCGTAACTTGAGGGCAGGTGTGGTGACAACCGCATAGGCGTCTCCCACTGATAGCCAGGCACGGGGCTTTGATGAGGCCCTCCCCACCAGTGGGACCAAGCACACCTGTCTGAAACAGATATTCTGATGAACTAGTTTTCAAGGCAGGACCAATTTCCACACCAAGCAGCTAATACTCACACAAACATTTAGTAGCTTACTCTTTTCCTAAAATTCTTTCTGTCATGTAGACATGACCTACAGGTAATATAATTACCTAAATACGGTAAACCTGAAAACACAAAATTCCATATTAAAGAAGTGTATCATAAGTACAGTGGCATGAGCTTTTTGCAGGATACCATCTAAAATTTATGAAACGATCTGTGGACACATTTTATAGCACAGTTACCCAGGCTTCCGATTCACACAGAACATTCTAATCTAGAAAATGAGAACAAAGGGCCTGAGTCTCACAGAAAGGATCTTAAAGATTCTGACATCCATGCAGGTGCAGAAAGCCCTCTACACCAAATCCACACAGTGTTCTGAGTGTTGGTGGCAAACTAATAATTGTTCTAGAAAACGAAGCACCAGACCTCTCTTAAATTTGAACAGGCAACAAAAAACTAATTCTAGGCTTTATGTACAGTGATTCTTCCAATCACTGTGCATTCCATACTTTCTACAACTCAATTTTTAACTGAATTAGGATTAATTTCCTTTTTTTCTGTTACTGTATACATGCTAATTTGCACATCTGTCGTCTTTATAAAGGCACCATCTATTTTTGTTGTCTGTAATATGATTGGAATTTAAACATTTCCTTCTATATAAAAACCCAGATTCTAAATGGCATGAATTTTATTAAGTAAAATAGTGTGTAGGAGGGCACTTAATCTCTGCATATTTTCTTTTTCTGTTTCTTGCTGGGAAGATTATTGCTCATTAGAAGTAATAACTTTAGTAGTCCCATAGCAGTAAGTATGTGCAAATTTTATAAACAAATCGTGCCTGAGTTTAATACAAGTAAGGCTGTGCAGAAAAGGGTGAATGACTCACTTCTTATAGATCCAATAAAAACTATACTCCTTTGGTCACTAGAGAACAGTTTCACATCCTAGGAGAGGTATCTGGCTTGCCTTAATGGCTAGAAGGCAATTTTAGCACCATCCCATATAATAGAGTCCAATTTTTACTGACAATATTTAGGCTTGATTTGATAAACAATTCACTCGCGGGTTATGGATTCACAGAAAGTGTTAAGCAATACCCAAGGGGAAAAGGAAACACTATCAAGATCCATTTCCCCCACAATGTCAAGATAAATAAAATGCTGACCATCTATTCATACACGTAGTTCATGCTTCGCTACACATACTTAGAAATGCCAAGAAAGCAAAACTAAAGGCAGGAGGGATATTCTTACAGAGAAAGGCCAAACATACCCTGTCTAACCTTCTAGCTTCTATATGTCTAAGCAGCTGTTGTCTCCAGTCTGCCGGCATTTTACCACAGCTCTCCTCTCCCTTCACAGGAGTAGGCCTCGTCTTTACATCACTGTTATCTGATGGCTTGTCACCATAGTTACCCAAGTTATAGTCAGACGGTATTTTTTCCAAAAGAGCTGCCATAGTAGGCCTAGCTGAAACTGGCCTGGTTTGGGAGGCCCCGTAACTCTCTGTACTGTAGCTTCTGGCCGATAATGGCCTCCTCTGGGTAAGGTTTTTAACGGGAAAACTTCCCGCCTGAGCTTTCACTTCTTGATATGAAGGGAGTTCATCTTCATACCTGCCATTCCTCTTGAGGAACTGGGACTCAGTCACTGACACGCTGCTTTGGCGATCCAGCCCTCCCCTATATGCGGGTCTGCCGTACCTGTCAGTGGGGGGCAGCTCGTGGGGCTCACTGACCCTGCGGAACATGGCCATTTCTGTGGAACTCGCCAGGGAGTCGGCCCTCCTCAGGAAGCCCGCCCGGCTCCCTTGGCTGGCAAACTGGGCGTTCACCACAGCATCCTCGTTGACAGATGGCTGAGAAAAGGAAAACATCTGCTCCATGGGCGGGTAGCCTGGGTAACCCCTGGGGCTGACCAGATCCTTGGCCATGTTTTTGCTGGGCTGTGGCACGTACTCAGAATTGTGCTGGAAAGGGGGCGGGATCCTCTTATTAGCCTTCACTTCCAGGGCTCCTTGAGGGTTGAAGCTTTGGTCAAACTGGTAGACTTTCTTCGTCATCGAGGCCTTCTGTTGTTGGGGCCCTTTGCTGCTGCTATAGGTGAGCATTTCGTCATCCAGCATGGGCACGGACTGGCTTCGAGACATACTGGACATGCCATGCTCTAGGCCCAGCAACTTGTCCGGCCGTTCATGGCTTCCTAAGTGGTCGCTGCCAGAGGCGTAGTTTTCTAATGGTATGTTATAAACCTTGTAGGTACCAATGTCAATCTCATCGATACTCTGCGACTTTTTGAATTTGTTGGACTTTATATCTTTCATGAGTGGGGAAAGCCTCTCTGTGCTTTTGCTAATTGCAATAACACCTTTCGAGGAATCAGGACGGCAGTGAATTTGAGAAAAGACATTCCCAAGACTCCTGTTGGAGTTGGAGTCGTGATACTCCCATGGCACTCCTGGAGAAAAAGGGCTGGGTATCTCCGTAGATTCTTTTAGATGATCTTTCCTTTCAGGCAAGGGACTAGTCGTGGGGGTTGTCTCTAATTTGGAGGGAAAAGCAGTCCTGTCTTCGAATGGACTAGGGGTTCTAGTCCAATTCTGCCAAGGATTGGAAGGAGGCACTTCTGTTTCTGGCGTGTGTCTGTGAGTGGACTGCTCCAGTTCGAGGGGGACACCAACAATCCTCTCCTGCCTGAGCAAAGGCCTGCGTCCATGAGGAGCCACGTTTCTCGCCTTGGAACCTAATAGAGGGTTACTGTTGGCGTTCTCGGCTGTGGACTCCTCAGCGACAAACCCCGTGTTGTCATAGTGGGAGCCATCAGTCCAGTTGTCAGGAAAAGCATCACTCATAGGCAGGCGGTCAGGTCGCTGTGGCAGATTCCCTGGGGGAACTGCTTCCCGCTGGCTGAGCAATGGCTTTGCGTCCAGAGGCTGTGGGAAAGATTGTGCAATCCTGTGAACATAAGACGAAGAAAAAGAGACATGAAGTTGGTCCCTGCAGAATACAAGCCAACAGCAAAGACGGGCACCATTTTTGGAGAGCAGATTATTCATCCTCACCTGAATTAGGATTAAGGTAATATGGTATCATCATTTCATGTCTCCTACAAAATAAATCCTGCTCTTTTATTTCTTCCTAGTAACACCCTCTTATGGCACAATATGAAATTTACTTCCCTATAATATTTTATTGTACTGACCATCTTGCATCATCTGCTGAACTATAAATTCTTTTTTTTTTTGCAGAACCAGGGATTGAACTCAGGCCCTTGTGCTTGCCAGGGAAGCACTTATTCCACTGAACTATATCCCTGGCCCCCTATAAATTCTTTTTTAAAAATTATTTGTTTACTTATTTGGTACAGGGTCTTACTACACAGGAGCTCAGACGTGTAGTGATCTTCCTGTCTCAGCCTCCCCAGAACTGAGATTACAGTTACGGTTTCAGTGGCTGGCATGGCGTACCTGCAATGGCATTTATAAAGTGCCAGCAGGGCATGTGGTACCAGGAATGGAACCCGGGTGCTTGCACTTGCCAGGCAGGTGCTTAGACTGCTGAGGTATCTACCCAGCCCTAGACTGTAAATTTTTGAAGGCAGAAATCATTTTCTGTCTAGGTTCAGAAGAGCACAGAGCACAGAGTAGGGATAAAGAGGTATTTGTTGAAGGAATGAACAAATGAATGAAATGCATGAGTCTCTGTAGTGAGAGTCATGAAATCTGACTGATAGAATCATTTGACTTCTAGTGCTCATCCCTGAAGTTATTTGACTCCATACTTCACTAAATTAATGATGGAAAGTGCTTTTTCAACAAGTCATGATGGATCTAGGGAACTCAGCTTGCCCTTAATAAGGCTATGTTGCAAAGACACTCAGTACCATGGAAGAGAGCAATTTTGATGCCTTTCTTTAGAACAGAAATCATACTATGACTTCAGCTTATTGGCCTGTTTATGCTGGTGGCCATCTCTAGCGTATTTCTAGCATATACTCATTTTTAAAGTTTATTCTAAACCAATGACACACTAATAGTGGAATTATACATTTATTTTTATTCTAGTGAGAGAAAGGCTTTTATGTTCTTCGGCTAACTGGAAAAACATGTATTTAGAAAGGCTCTTCCACAAATACCTATGCCAATCTCAGCTCTATAACAATTATGATTTTACAAACTTCAAGAGTTTTATCATGGGCATTAATGAATAGAAATAATTAGTCATGAAGTACTAAAGAAAACATTGCTATGGGTGGCAATATCATCAGCTGATGTATGAACAAGAGCCAAAGTTATTCACTACTTACCTTGTAAGACAATTTTTATTTGTTATTGATAGTGGAAAATATAGCAACAAATTATAAAATGAATTAGAAGAGGGAAATATTGCCTTATGGTCATTTTACTGTTCCATGCAGCATTTAGTTTGTTTTTTCATTTATAACATGGGGGTAACATACAGAAGGAGTCCTTTTGGGAAGATCAAGGGCCTTTGCATGTCTCCTCCCCCAGGGAGTGATAATATGAGGATAATTACAGTGGTAATGAAAATTGTTTGGATATTTTACCTTTTGCCAGGTACATATGTGTTTTAAATAGATCTCATTTTAACTTATAAAACCATTCGGAATCGTGAAGTGTCCATGCGCTTCATCCACATATGTTGGCCAAACACAGTCTTGGACTTCTAAGCTTTTCAGTCCCGAGCATCATGTGACCTGTGACTCTCTCACCGTCTTCACCTTAACCAATGGCCTCACTGTACAAGCTAGGGCCATCCATGCCGGGAAACCCCAGATGCACTACGTTTGCTTACCTGCCCCTTCTGTCTTCCGTGTCACTCATGGGCTGAATATAATCCCAGGATTAAGAAGATTCCATAAAACAAAAGTTGTTGAAAATAAGCATTTGGGAAGAGAATAGTGGGAATTCTCAACCCACCTGTTACCCCACAGAGAATTATGAACTGCATCTTTAGCTGTTGTCTGCAGGGATCCCACTTTAACCCTGGTGTTAGAGGACCCCGAGGAGGCCTGGGAGGGCGAGTAGTCTGAGTAAGTGCCTGAGGAAACACTGTTATTCAGACAGTGAGTTTTGTCAACTTCAGACTCATCAGTAGATTCTGAAATTTAAAGGGGAAACACGTTATAATGCTGTGACCAACGACAACTACAAACACCGAAAAGTAAGTATGAAAAGCAGATTCCACACTGATTAATGTTAGAAATACGTACTTGTAAAATATTTTTATAGACTACGGTACATCATGAAATTTACAACTGGCGGATCATCATGCACATGCATTGGCAGTGTATTTTGCACATCAGCGTCACGATGTTACCTTTTTTGTCCTTCCCTAGCAGAACAAGTTTGGGTGGGTACAGAGGGGTCTCAGCTAATGAAGGGTGAAGTTCCCCAATCCTCATTTCATTAGCTGGATGAACAAAAGAATCCTGAGAGATATAATAATACAGGACAAGGAAAGTAAACATTTAAACAATGATTAACCAAGATGGCAATATCTTTATCTGTCTCAGATTCAAAGACACGGGTGGCCCTAGGGGTTAGTTCAAAGCGGGGCATTGGGAAAATTGAACCATATGTATCTCTGAGTTGAGTACAGATTTCTTTTTCTAATTTAAGTGAGGCCATTTATTCATCAGACATATTTTCCAATGCTGTTTATATGCCTAGCACTGTGCAAAGAACCGTGGAGTTTCCAAAGAAAGACAAAATGTGACAGTCCCGTTGGGGAGATGAGACTGAACTTGCTTTTCAACACGACTGAATCAGGATGGGCCCTCCAGGAATAGTGATTCCATACGTGTGCATGGCATTTATACACACCAGGGCTCTAACGGCAAGCTGTCCGAATTCCAGTTCAAGTGTGCCACTGACCAACTGGATGTGTTTTTTTCGTAGTCACACTAATGCTCTGTTAGTGGGTCCTGTAAGTCCTACTCTGTCCCTCTCACTCTTAATTCTTACTGTTGTCCACATGATTATCTCCTCGTTCGCTTTAGTTCTATTACTATTTCTCCCTAAAATTTATAGTTTTCTTGTGACCAATCTAGACTGTCAAACAGTCATCCTAGAATCCCTTGAGCGTAATCAACCAGAGTGGTGTAAGAATATAGCTTTATCAAGGCAAATAAAGTTGGAAAACACTCATGGACTTGAGACATCTATAAGTCAAATCCTGACTCCCGCTAACCACACCGTGGGACAGGATTAGAAAAAGCAAAGTAACAACCATCACTTTTCTTCCAGCTATCAAAATGCTTTGTGTATGTATAAGAAGTGAGAAATTTATGAATGCTAGCTATCTTTAGATCTGTTTTTCTTAAATTTCACATGAATTTAAGTTCAAAGAACTTTTAGCTGTTTCATTTGTTAGTCTTTTATTAATTTGGAACATCAAACTAATGCATTTAAAGCTATTTTGTTAAGTCAGACAAAGAAAAGACCCGAGGACAAATATTAGAAATTCAAAAGGACCCACTGAATACTGAAGTGGTTGGTGCAATCAACTGATGGAAATCCTTATTATAATTTTATATGTTGCCAGGTACACCCCTGTAGTAGCAAGCTTGCCTGTCTGCTTTCTTTTCTTTTCTTTTCTTTCTTTCTTCTTTCACCCTAGGTTTATTTACAAACATTTGCCTGTGAAAATCCATTAATGTGGGATTAATGCGAGATTGTTTGGCTAAGCCTGTCACTGTCAAGAGCAGGATTCTGAGGCACGGCTCAGGGGTGGGCTTGCACAGGGAGGTGCACACTGCACAGGACTGGAGCACACTTTTCCTATCTTCTAGCTAGGTGTTCTTTCTCTTTCCAGGTAAGGGAGCACCACAGGGATAAGATGAAGAATCTGATTTGAAGAGGGAAAGCAAAGAGAGAAGATCGTAGGGCTCAAAGAGAAATGTTTATTTTCTTGCGTTTTGAAAACAAGTTCAAAGATTAGCATAAGAAACTTGTGATCAAGTTTTAGAGTGACATAATATGGAAGAAAAGCCTTTGTATATCACTGGAGAAATTTATAAGAAGATTCAAGTGTAAGAAACAGCCCTGTGAAAGGCACAGAATACACTGACATGTCAGGCCATTTGAATTACAAGTTGTCATATTATTTCTATTCCTGCTTTATTACTTATTAGTCAGGCTTTCTTGGGCAAGGTAGTGTAATTCTATGATCAATGTGAGATAGGAATTAGCACTAATTTATATTTCATTTTATGAAACTAAAGGTAAATGATTTGGATAAAATAATAATTTTAAAAGGAAATTTTATGACAATAAAATACAGGCATTTTATTTTAATGAAGAAAAAAAAAATCCAAGCTGGGATACAAGGAAGTAAAACCAGCATGTGTGTGGATGCAAAAATCATCATATTACTAAATATTTCAGTGTTCTTATGTCCTACACACTTGATGCTCAAGGGATCTAGTTTGTCCTGATGAAACTTTCAGCTGAAGTTGTGGCCAGAACTCTGCATAGTAGGCATGATCTGACTCAGGTATAGATCTCTGATCTTGATCAAGAACTTTGTGAATCGGAGAGAGCCCTGGCAAGCAGGGAAAGAGTCTGGCTGTCAAGACATCATGATCTTGCATCATTTCTCCAGGGTCCTGGGATTCTCCATTTCAAAGCAGAACATTATGGGCAAGAATGTGAGACTGCACGGATCCTTTCATCTTCATGTGCAAAGTGGTGGTCATGAAGATGGCGACGGAGCTCCATTATGGAGCACATCTTACTGCCTGCAATGGTGCCAACATGCTGCATGCTGTCAATGCTAGCTCTGTTAGTTGTTTAAAAGGTAACGCCTTTGTGATGCGTTATTTTAAAATATATTTATTCTCATTATCTTTGTTCTAAGGAAATGATGGCACAGTGAGGTAGAAGCACTATTCCAAATCACACCACTAAGTGATAGAGCCAGGGCTTGAACTAGGGTCTTTCCAGCTTTCCTTCCTTCTTTAAATTAATCGTCTACCATATGTGTCATTTGCCCAAGAAATGGTC
Source organism: Octomys mimax (assembly GCA_002564305.1). Lineage (NCBI taxonomy): Eukaryota > Metazoa > Chordata > Mammalia > Rodentia > Octodontidae > Octomys > Octomys mimax. The sequence goes on along the minus strand of NDGM011151381.1, from coordinate 6,155 downwards.
AGTTCCTAAATGAGCTTCACTGAACAAAATTAACTGTTCTGTAAGGAAAATTAATCATTGGCTTTGTCTTAGAAATCCTCTTATAAAGGGTAGAGAAATCTAGTTGGAAAAGTAGGTTGACCATCTGGGGCAATTTCAGTGGGTGCAGACTGTACAGGTTACTGGTAGATCACCAAATTTTGCAGGAGACTCAAAAGCACATTGAAATATATTTTCATCTCGCGAGGAGATGAAAGGGTGGAAAAGTGGGAGGAAAAGGCAAGATTTGTTTAATCTCATTGCTTTTCTGCTGTTGAAATTAAATTTTGGCCATTATTGTTATAAAGAGGGATCATATTGTAGATGTCCAAGGGAAACAAGCTACTTCTGAGTTTTTAGGAGTCCTGGTCTCATACTGATGAAGGGAATTTAAGAAAGTTTTCAAGGGTAGTCAATTATTTTGTATTATTGGGGGAAAGATGTGGTTCTTTTGCAGAAGGAACTGGACTAAGTCTCCTAAGGAGGGAAAGGTTCAGAAGTTTTGAATATAGTACACAGGATGAATAGGTGTCCGGTAGGGCAGGTGACACACAGAGGAGTAAAGGAAGATGGGGCAAGAATAAGTGACCAGGGCCACTGAGATAGCTCAGTAGACTAAGCGCCTGCAAAGGCAAGCACAGGGACCGGCGTTTGACCACCAGCACCACATGCTGCACCTGCCCTGCCCCCAGGCATGCTGAGCTGGCCACTAAAACATGGTGGCACATGTCTGTAATCCCAGCCCTGGGGAAGCTGAAAACAATTTGAGCTGCATAGTGAGACCATGTACCAAATACATTTTTTTAAAAAAAGAATAAGAAACCAATCTTTTGGTAATGAACAGGAACTGTCCTGACTCTGGACTTCTTTAATTATCATTTGATTTAATTGCTACCAAACTCCATGAGTGTGTGAATATTATCTTTGTTTTTAAAGATCAGAAATCAAGGTTCAGAGAAGTGTCAGCACTTGCAAAGGTCCGTAACTGGTGACAAGGTGGACCAAAAGTCTTAGTTCATGTCTTCGAGGCTTAAAACACCCTTGCATTTCATTTATGAACTGTGCCATGAGGCACATCATGGGTTCTAGCCAATGTCCCTAGTCACCAAGCAGGACTTGACATCAGTCAGGGTCTGGGCCGCTATGTTAGCACTCAGCTTCAACCCGGGAGTTCACGTTGTTTCTGATGGGCACCCTCATGAGGCTCAGTTTCTGGGGTTGTAATTGGTACAGACCAAGAGTTAGCCTTGGGGTACCCATTGTGATTCCAGGTTTGAGAAGGGAGGTGATGCCCAACGTGGGCATGCATCTGAGTGATAATTTGGGTTTATTTGTTTTAAGAAAAAGATAAAAATATTTTCTATCCCAATTTATGTGTATTATGCATTATTTCCCAAATGACCACTTAGTAGAATATAAATATTTATTAACTTAAGTCTATTTAATTGGAACTGTTAAATATTTATGCTGCTCTTGGGCCAGTGTCAGAAGCCACACTACGGGTGTTCATCTACTAAGAGTGTATTCAATGCACAGGTAGAAGTTATGGATAAGCAAGGAGGCCAGCAATCAATGAATGGTCAGGAACTGTCTCTGACTTCAACAAATTTGTGATTGGATGGTAACATAGACATGTGAACAGATTCACACTACTGGACTACATCAGTCATTAACTTATTCAACAATATTATACTCTGTAGCAAGTATTTGGTGGGACCCTGCATATACAGATGTCCCTCAGTTTACAATTGGGTTCTGTTATGAGAAACGCATTGTAAGTTAAAAATATCAGTAAGACTCAGTGCATTTAATATACCTAACTTATTGGTACCAAGCACCATAACCTAGCCACACAGCACCCTGTGGGCGATCAGTTGTAATCTCATGCCTGGCTGAAAGTTGTGTCTTACTGCTGCTGCCTAGTATCCTGAGAGAAGAGTATACCACTTACTGCTAGCCCAGGAAAAGAACAAAATCCAAAATCTGAAGTATGGGTTGACTGCACATTTCTTTTGTACCATTACACAGTTGAAAAAATCTTAAGTTCAACTGTTTTTAATCAGGGGCTATGTGTACAATGACTGACAAGATAAAAACAGGGTCCCTGTCCTTGTGAAACTCACAGTTGATAAGCAAAACAAACGTACATGTGTTTCTTCTATTTAATATAAACACACAGGTGAGGCAGCAGAGAACATTAGCGTCAGACTGGGCAGGGCGATCAGGAAAGGCCTGGCTATGGAGGTGACTCTCGGTGGAAACTTCAGAGATGAGGACGTGTGAGCCATCTGAGGAACATCTGGAAAGTGCAAATACACATCCAGTCTCCAGACGGCATTATTATAAGGGAAAATAGGACGACAGGGGAGCCTTCTTAGAAACCTGTTTCTGTTCTTACATCCTCCGGAGTCTATTCTTCAATTAGCATAACATATGTTAAAACCCTCAACACAAATATAGCAAGTAAAACGAGAGCAGTCAATGCTGGTTTACCTTTCCTTTCCCCTTCGGCTGCTTCATAATCTATTTACCTTTGCTTTTCTTTCTGCTTTTGCTTCTGCTCCTGCCAACCTCTATTTTTTTTCTACTAGCTTTTTGTGCTTAGCCACATTGATAAATATATGATGCTTGGTATAATGAAACACCCTCTGCCACATTCTTGGCAGGAAGAACTAAATAACGATGGCTCAGTGGTCCATGTGTGCAAAACGCAGACTAAATGCTTCGTCTCCATGGTCTGATCGATGGCTGGTTTACTGATATTTATTAAATAAGGAAATTGAAAAAATAAAGTGTGAGCCTTGATTTGGCCACCTTGATTTCAGCCTGGAGGGTGATAAAGGAAGCAATGCCTTCTTGCTCTAGCACGGCTAAAAGTTAGGAAACATCTAGAATCTCAGTTTTAGAGAAAACACTGAACTCACCAGTCAAATCTCTTTTCAAGGGGAAAAGCAATCATAGAAAACTGAGAAAAGGGTGGGGCAAGCCACACAATCAAATGTAAAGCTGGAAGGTTTTGTTTCAGCCCCACTTAATGAGTCCGCTCTAGCTAACTAGGAAGCTTGGAGGCTCTGGAGGTTAAGAAAACACTGCAGTGGAAGACAAGGGAATAATTAGATTTGTGTTGTTTTCAGAAAGATCTGAGCAGAGGCAATGAGGAGGTTAGGGACGATGTAAGCCAAGAAACAGGTTTTTGCAGAAAAGGAGGACAGAGTGGAGGATGTGATATTACTTCTGGTGAAAAATCTAAGACTTTGGTAGTTATTTGAAAGGGAGGAGGACAGCAGGAAAGGAGAGAAGGAGATAGAAACCAGCCCACCTCTCAGATTCCTTGGTTGAAAGAACTGGCAGATAACGTTACCCGCTGAGGTCAAGGTCAAGAATGCAGGAGTAGAAACAAGTTCGACAAAGAAACACTTGATAGGGTGCTGGATTTGTTAAGCTTGAAATGCTCATGGGCCAAATTTAAGATTCATTAGTTCTACTGCAGGGTTGTTATTAAATTCATGACCAAAGCTATCTTTTCCCTGTCTTGGCTTAACCCCCCAGTTAAACAACTTGAGTTTCATCTTATTTTCGTAGAAGATTTTACTTAGCTGGAAGGCTTTCATGACCGCACAGTTACTTTCATTTTAAACTACGATTCCATGAGATTTAAAAATTAACACTTATGTAGTTAATGTACATTAAAAAGATGAGTTTCTATCCTTTTCATATGTTTCTAATGTATTAGAGATAAAATAATATCCATCTTGAAAAAGAGAAAATACAACAATAATTTTATAAATTAAAAGCCGTGAGAATAAATACTTAAGAAATTCTCTTCCTTTTATATCCAGGTGCTGTCCCCTGCTCTGGGACAGATATTTTTGCCAACATGTGGGCACACTGTGCATCTGTTTGCTCAAAGTCTTTCTTTGTCAGGAAAATGACCCCCTAATCTCTAACCCGCATCTCAGGCCTAACTTAGTGTGTGTTTTATTTTCTATCTCACAACCTATTACATGATCAAACCTTATTAAAACATTCTTGGATCACTTCTGATGTACCATATTCAGCGGGCTACACTTCCAATTTCTTGGGGACTCTGAAGACATTTTATATTTCTTCTTCTTCTGTGTCTAGCACAGTGTGTCCCTTACAGTTGGTGTTTCACAAATGAAACAACTTGTTTGAAATGCAGATTTGTAAAAGAGTTTTAGCAATCTAGAGTTTTTGAGAGGTCATGTGAACTTTTAGACATTCATACAATCATATTTTTAATGGAGATAAGAGAGATGACAATTAGATCAGCGGAAGAGTTGATGAGAGTGTAGAGGTGGCATACATGTAGTTGAATTCTTTTCAGACTGCACACATCAATAAGGATGAATTTCTAACTAACTCAGAAATAGGGGAACTAGGCTTCATATGACTCAATTCCAAAAACCTAAGCTCATCTCTTCTTCTTGTTGTTGATAACAACATTTTCTATAACGGTTGTGACCCAAGCATGAAAACACTGAAAAAATTGCTCTGAACCTGATTAAGAATTTTATAGAAACTTTAAGAATGAAAAATCTTCAGTTAGTTTATCCTAGTGATGGAGATGATGAAAGTGTGGGGCTTGCACAATTATTTTACTAACATAATGCCGTCACTGGTGGGCCCTGCTTAACTGAGAAACTTCATTCTATGTGTTTTGGGACTTGGGGAGCTGTGTTGTGATTCTCTGATGTGAAGGTATCATTTATCTGTGATTTCTTAAACACAACCCTCATAGTGTGAAATAGTAGAGAGATCATTTATATTTTAGGGTAAAAATGTACTTATTCTAAGATATTTGGTCAGTTAAAAAAATATAGAATTTTAGAATTCCAAAGAATGCACACCATGCTGGCAATTACCCATAACCTTCAAATACCTCCACTGTAATCTCCTTGGGGGCCACCGGCCACTTGTGCTCAAACTTTTCTTTCACAGTTTGCTCCGTGTTAGCAGTTGGGTTTGAATTCTCAACACGCACTCCATGGCTTGGCTTACCCACCAGATTTTGAACAGATTTTACCATATTCTTTAAATCCTCTGGGTAAGGAGTTGGATATCGTTTTAGGTTTATTTCAACCTAGAAGTTTATAAAAAGAAATTTAACATAAAAAGAACTTCAGCACGCATGCCATTCACAAAGCTTTGCCACTTTATGTGCAGTAGAAGAACCAAATGCAATACAGTGAGTGTTGAGCTGGGGGGGACACCTCAGCAAGGAGGACACATAATGTCCTGCTCACGTTGGCCTCGGGGGACTTCTCCTCATCTTTCCTATTCTTCTAGCTGATAGACAGGTTTTGGATTACATCTTATATTTAGAGTGACCCTTTAGATGTCTAAAATAGAACTAGGTCCAACACTGAAAAATGTAATCAAGTTATTATCTGCCACATTCACAGTCCAGAGATTCTTCACACATTGCTACCTTAATTATTTGTAAGTAATAATTTTGATATTAAGAATATGCAAGTAATGAGAGGGGACCCTCCAAAGATTTAAAAGTAGAGTTATGTATTTAAAAAGTGAGGAGTTTATAATAGCTTCTGCCCAAATATATAATTAGCAGCCTGTATCAAAAAGGCAGTATAGCTAATTCTTTATGCTACCTAAGAAAAAATGCTTTGTGGTGGATTTCCTATTTATTTTTTATCCTAATAAAGTAATACCTTCTTGAAAAACATCTCCCAATAAAGAGGAATGAAAATTGAGACTATTATCTAATATATTTCAGACAAATATATACATTTTAGCTTATAGTTATGTAGGTATTTATTTCCACTTTTGAATTTTATGTTGGGGTATCAATCTGATTTCAGGGATACATATTAATGACTACTTTAAATAATGAATTTATTCCATACAGAGTATCCTGCCACCAGAACACTTATTATTATGTATTTAAAATAGGATAACTAGAAGTTGTCCATGCTGCTCCAAAGGGATTGGAGAAAAATAAGAGTTAGATTTCCTTTGTGTGCCGTGTTCCAATAGTCATGCCTTTTAGAATCTGAGTAGAATCAACTTGACAATGTGGGATGGCTTATGCGATTGTGGTATGTGTTTGTGGAGAGTGTGTGTGTGAGGGTGGCATGAGAGGAGAGAAGGTGGGA
>NDGM011151376.1:0-16766 GCA_002564305.1 Octomys mimax | reverse complement strand
CTGAACACCCTATAGACCCTTCCCTAAAACACACACACACACACACACACACACACACACACAAATCTATGTAATAAACATCTGATCAAATGACAGAAACGTTTGGCATAAAAGATAAGTGTTCTACATTCCTTCTTTATAATAGCAGTCCTCGAAGAATAATGCCTATCCTGATCTCTGAATCATCAGGCTTCTGTGTTTTTCACCCTCACAGAAGACAGCATACACTTTTTTTAGTATTGTACTTTTGCACAAAATGTTATTTGGAATGTTCGTGCACATCCTTAGTTTTAGTTCAAGCCTGTTGACCATTGTGTTCCATTATACAGATATATCAGAACATGTTGCCTTGCTCGAATTCATTTGGCTTGTCTACAGTTCTTGATTATTATAAGAAAGTGTTGTTTTGAATAAACTAGCATATTTTAGTGAATATGTGTAAACACATCTATTGCCTATATAAGAGTAGAGTTGCTTGCTCAATGAATATATATTCACACACACACACACACACACACACACACACACACATAGACATACTGCCAAATATTTACTAAATTATGCTCTCATTGGCGTGGTATGAAAACTACACTCATGGTCCATTTTCACAACATTCTTAGCCCATCTTTTATCACTAATGCCAGGTCAGAGAAAGTCAGTCCGTATTTCTTACAGACTGGGATAGTATATGCATAGTTTCATAACTGTTAAAACTTCCTGGAGAATTCTATTATTGCCAAGAATATATATTCACTTTGTCCTTTCAGAAACATTTTATCTTGAATTGCATTTTGTTATCTTTTTATGACAACTCATCTCACATATGTGTTTCATCTTTCCTAAACTTCCTGCTGTACCTTATTTTAGATCATTTCCTATAGTGTCGTATAGGTGGATTTTGTGGTTTAATTCTTCCTTTCAAAAAATATCATTCCCTTGGTCTGGCCAAATAGCTCAGCAGATTAAAGGGCCTGCAAGTGGGTGCAGGGGCCAGGGGTTCAATCCCAGGCCCTGCCATGCCGTCCCCACACCCAGGGCATGCTGAGAGGGTGACTGAGACTGGGCAAGGTGGCGCTCACCTATAATCCCAGTGCTTGGGAGGCTGAAAACAGGAGGATCACTATGAGTCCAGGCTGTGTAGTGAGACCCTGTAGACCCTGTACTAAACATGTTTAAAATAAAAAACAAAAATTGTCACTTGCTCATTTGAGTATTCCTTATGATCCGTTATGTCACTATTTTTCTTTTTTAAAACTGTTTTTAAATAATTCTATAACACCTTATTTGATATATATATTAACATATTATATGTGTATAATAAAGTTTTTGCTTGTTTTGTTCTCTTCAGCCACACCTCTTGTGATACTTATATGTGATTTAATCATTACATTTTAAATACATATTTTAGATTTTATGAATTCAATGACTTCTGTCATCTTTCTGAAGACATTAGCGATACTTATTCTAATAACATATTCAATGTGTTTGTGTAAACTGCTTTGAATACGATTCTCTTTTATGATATTATCTTTCTTCAATTATTCTGTCACTCTTCCTGGCAGCAGTGATTCTAGTGAGGACGCTAATATGTGTTTGAATTCTGAAAAGCTCAGTAGAAGGAACAGCATATGATGTGAGGTTTATATAATAACTCATCTATCATAAGAGTAAGGTATGGGACATTTTGCTTTGTGTCAAAGGTCTCGCTGTTTCTCCTGGGATTATAAGCAATGGCAGACACCATTCCCATGTTTTCACCTATGCTTTCCACCATACTCCTCCAAAGTACCAACACGTTGACTAGTGTCTGTGGCTTAGTTGAGAAGGGACCAGCAGGGTCTGGGACATTTACAATTTGCTACTACAATGAATTATCCTACTGGTTATTTATATGCTCTTTCTCTGAAAGAAGCTCCTAACACTTAAAGAAGAAACACTAGTCCACACCTGTACTGTTCAGGAATCTCTAAAAACAGAAACACCCAGAGCCATGCTTTGCTAATCTAACAGGCATCTGAATCCAACATAGTTGGCAGTAATAAACAGTTGTCACATCACCTATCTATGTTCAGGACTATAGCTGTTTCTGTGTTATGCTTATCAACTTCTGATTATCCCTCATAAAATCTAGTAAACTATGTACTAGAAAAGTAATTGCTTACTTTTCAATGTATTACTTATTGATACCTTATTACTTTTATTAGGTGTATTGATTTAGAGTGGAATTTACAGATTTTGCAGTCCATTACATTAACTGAAAGTTATAATAATAGATTTAAGTTGTCAAATTTTGCAATATTTATTTCCCTTTCTATTTTATGTTTTGCCTTTATCTGTCATTTTAAGTGAAAATCAGTGAATATGTGAGTGGACTCACAGAGACTAAAAACTAATCTCAGTGCCCTTAATGTAGTGTGGTAAAAATATATTCCAACCTTTAAAGTCTAGACATATCTCTCTCCTTTTCTTTTCAACAAACCACTTCAAAAGATGATATCTTTTGAACAACTGCTCACTGTTTTTTTCTTAAATTATAGATTGGCTAACATCTCACCTATCTTGGCTGAGCTTTCTCACGGCCTTACAGTGAGTCTCCCCATGAGCTCCCCATTAGAGAGAAGCTGGCTACTCTAGCTTGGTCACAGATGGAATGACTCAGATCTGCTCCATGCGGTCCCTCATCTCCCAGATTCTAGCCACCTGTGTTCCTTTGCCTGCAGCAAGGTTTCAAGAGAATAGAAACACAAATCTCTGGAGATCTAGATTCAACTGGTACAGAGTCACTTTCCTTCTATTAACACAAGCAAATCATAGCACCAGCTCAAGTTTAAGGGCATGAAAATACACAATGGTAGAACATAAGATGTCTCATTAAAAAAGAGATTCAGGTCATTTCTATTATCTAACACCATTACACACTCGGTCTTCTGTGCCTATTGATTTTATATTTGCAGATTAAGCCAAGCATGGGTTGAAGACATTTGGAAAAATATGTGTTGTTACTGAAGAGGCATAGATTTTTTTTTTCTTTGTTTTATCCCTTCAACAGTGAAGTATTAAAATCCATTTACATACCATTTAATTGTAGTAGGGATTATAAGCAATGCAGACTGCTTTAAAGTACAAGGGAATCTCCAGATAGAAGAAGAAGCCCAGACAACAACAGCATCAGGGACCGCCACAGCCAAGTACAAGGTCCTGTCGCTGCCACAGTCAGGCTGCAGTGGCACCCACACAGTGCTGTCAGTTCTTTGCTGGTCTGTGAGTCTCTCACTCCACCACCCCTCATTCTGTAGCAGGAGAGACTCAATACAGACTTGTGTTGTGGAGTAAGAATTCTATGCCGCAGCTTCATCTTTTGGCATCCAGTGTCTGCAGATTCTTGTATGTTCAGCTTGTTCTCTTGAATTAAAAACAATGGTCAGAAAATAAATAAATAAATAAATATAGAGTACAAGGGAAGAGACTGAGTGGATAGCTCAGTGGCACGGCACCTGCCTGGCAAGCACTGGGTCCTGAATTTGATTCCCAGTAACAACAACCAAATAAAGTATGAGGGACTATATGTAGAGACTACATACAAGTACAACACCATTTCACATCAATGACTTGTACCCTCATGAATTTTGGTTTATGTGTAGGGCGCTAGACAACACCGAGAAGCAACAGTGCAGTACGTGAAATGTCTTAGTTCCACCCTCTCAAAGCCATAGCGAATAATGACAGTTTCAACCTGTCAACCTCCCACCTAGATTATTCATTCTATTTTGCTTGTTTTATCACATCCTTTTATTTATCCACCACTGTATCCACCCATCATTCCATCTTGTTTTTGGCACATTTCAAAGTAAACTGCAAGTATAGTGGCTTCCCTTCTCCGTAGCTCCGCATTTTGACCATGATACAATAATCTCCGCCTTCACAGTACTTTTGGAATTTGAATATCATCATATATATTCTCTGTGTCAACGAATTAAATGCTATTTTAAAATATTTTTCTCTTCATTACTTCAGGTACCATAGTTGACCGTAATTGTTACTTTGTTTCTCTGTTATGTTGTTGAATTTTACCAAATACCTTTGGAATCAAATGAAAATACTACATAAAATAAACCTAGTGTCTATATAATTTTATTTTGCCACTTGTTTTGTCTCTTCTTATTTCTGTGCTAGGCTACTCTTCTAGTCTTACCTACAGCATGCCATCTAAGTCCCTGGTCTGGCTTCTCTTGTAATATAAATGTTACATGATAATGCATATATTGATTTTGTCTTAGATATACCCTTTTGGACCACCACCGTGCATCTCAAACTCAAAGTTTTCCAACCTGAATGCCTCATATTTTGCATGAAGCCTACCAGGTGTTTTCTTCTTATGGCTGTAAGTGGCAAATAACAGATATATTTGTCCAAGTAGGAAACATGTAGGAGTATCCATTCCTATACTCCTCTGGGCTCTAGCTATGCACAAAAGTATGAATCTCACAACTTTTTTCTAATCTCTCTTAGATCCATTTGTTTTTTTTTTTCCATCGTTACTGACATCTCCACCAAGCCCCAAGAGAATAAACTCACTGTCTTCTGATAGATACCCTGGTTCAGTCTGCCATGGAGATATTGAAAATACCTAAGACAGTAAAAGTACATTTGTTTTCTGTCTATATATCATTCTGCTCTTGTTTTGGACATAATTAATATGTTGGAGATTCTGTTTATTTTGTAAATAATAATTTTTTAATCCTCCTTGTGAACTCCGTATTCCAAACATCAAGTCACTGTATCCCTGAACACACCAGTACCTTTGCACAGATGCCTCCCTGCACCTAAAACATCTTCCACTCAGTTACCTTGACTCACTCACATTCATGTAGCTCCTCTCTGGCCCTCATTGTCTAGTGCTAATATGAACACAATAAATGAGTATAAATATAACAGGTGAATACTTTATATCCCTCTTTCTCATTTTTTATTCCCATATTTTGGTATGATTGTCCATTTATACTTAAATTATCTGTGGAAGATAATAATTTAAGTGTTTAAAAGTAGTTCATAATTTGATATGAATTACTTTTTTAAACTATATATAAATTGAATAGAGGAAAAGGGATCCAGAAATACACTTAATCTAAGTAGCAATTAAAAAATAAATAAATCAGATCTAAAAGTAAGTCTCCATTTTCCTGGCATGAAACTAAATTTTGTTCAGGGTTTAAAAGCAGCCATTAGTATACCTCCAAGTCTTGTTAAAAATAAGTTAAACTTTAAGAAGTATATTTCAAAATTTAACTAAAATTATAGCTAAAAAATCATTGGACAAGAGCCTAATTTTCATGATATATTGTTAACAGAAAAGTGGACCTAAAGAAACGAAGTGAAAACAAACAAGCAAAATAATCTGATATCTTTATTTATTTTATTGCATTTTTTATGTATTTAGTATAGAGTCTACAGGGTCTCACTACACAGATTAGACTCACAGTGATCTTCCTGTTTTTCAACCTCCCAAGCACTGGGATTACAGGTGCACGCCACCACTCCTAGTCTCATTCACAGTCTTAGCGCACTCTGGGGACAGGGCTGGCATGGCAGGCCAGGGATCAAACCCCTGGTCCCTGGGTCTACCTAAGCAGGTGCTTTAATCCGCTAAGCTATATGGCCGGCCCTCCAATATCTTTATTATGCATTCTCTCAGATAACTATTAAGGAAACACTACTTGGAACTTTGCTAATGTGCTGCTGCTGTCACACAATATTTACTGTATTGCGGGCCTACTTATTTTACTAAAAATAGAAATAATATACAAAAACAGGAGGTACTTTAAATTTCAACATTATAAAACATTCCAGAATAAAATAATCTTTCAGAGAATCATTGAGTCTTTGCTTAAGGAGAAATTATTACTGTAATTATAGGTTAATTTAGATGTTATAGGGAAGAGCGATCAGGCTATTTATAACAGAAGTCATGTGTGTTAAACCAACAAAAGGAATTTTTACTGTCAACTTTACTGAAAATATTGACCTCCAATCAAATTCTGGCTGTTCAACTGGACCTACTTAAAATCACTTTCTGCCATCCAATCCTAATTTTTCTGAGTCTGGTTTTACTTTTCTTCACAGCAGTTTCATTTTCTAACATCCTATAAATATATATGCATTTTATTTATGCCTCCTTGCTAGTATATTAGCTACACAAAGGCAGGAAATTTTGTCAATTTTGTTTCCCAATAGAGCTTAGAACCAAGGATATCTATCATACAAAAGTCTTTTTGAATAGAACTAGGGCAAGTCAATCATTCTAAAGAAAAAAAAATAGCAATGAAGTTTTCTTTTGGGTTAAGTACAATAAAATGAGCAAATTGAACTGTATTTGTCCTGGATCATGTCACAATCTAAATTGCTCTACCGTGAGCAGGCATCATGACCCCTATCATTATACATCACCTCAATACAGCTACAGAAGAGACCATAGCCAATAAATTCTTTCTCCACTTTAGAACATTATGGACATTTACTACGTCACTTAAGTAGGTCATTTCATTCCCCAGTTTTAATTCTAAAAGTAAATAACAAAATATTTTAAGGACAGTATGTATGACTTCTAAGATTCTCCAATTAATATTTTATGTAGAAAATTTAGACATGTCTTACTTCCTGTTTTTATTGAAGATATCCTTCATCTATTGATATTAAAACTGTAGCAAAGTGAGAAAATTGCAATTATTTGACACGACCAGAGTTTACTGTTTGCTTTTCCAGAGATGCATATGAAAAGCTTATAAACAGAAATGCATAGTAAAATTTTCAATGGAGTGAAGCTTTTCAAGCTAATCATTACAAGCCTGAAAGAACATCAATATCTGAGAGATGCAATAACCTCATTCTTTACATATCAAAGTTTAACACCTAAACAACATCAGTGCTGCTGACTATTGTGCTTAATCTGCAATAAATATGTTGTACATGCATCTTTACTGGAAAAAATAAAAAGCAAAATGCTCTTAAATGTGTTAGGTTGTATATTTTGAATTTCTTCCTCAAAACTGTTCAATTATTTTTTAAATTACAAAAATGGCTTAGGACACACCATATTGGATTAAAATATTAATTCTCTCATCATCAGCCACAGTAAGATTTATACAAATGAGGTAAATATTTCAAATGCTACTTTATGAAACTATCATGAAAATAAAGCTCATATATGTTGGAGATTCCCTATGTGCAATTTGCAAAATATAAAGGGCAATGAACATAATTCAAGAAATTTTTATCTTTTTCTGAGGTACAAATTGATACACATTCAATTATAGGTAATCTGGTCATATTATGTTAAGTAGAAGTATCTAAGCACATAATAACAGAAAAGTCCCCAAATGATGCAAATACTCTTCCAAGTATGAGGAGATAAATAGCCCTAGTGTGATTTAATCCCACCACCTCTGCTCCAAGACATCCTGCAATCGATCAAGCTCTCAAATGGGGAGGATAAAGAGAAGATTATCAAGGCTGCAAGTGAGAGTAACCAAGAAATAAGGGACCATCTCCAAACTCGGGTGACAGAGAATTTCTCAGAAAAAACTTTACAGACCAAGAAGGTGGAAAAAGAGAATTTCACAGTCCCAAAGTAGAAGAAATTCTTACCAACCAAAAACACTATAAGCAGTGAAACCATTTTTCAGAAATAAAGGATAAAGACAAAACCTAGCAAAATATCCTACAGGAAATATTAAAGGAAGCTCTTTCACCGGAAAGATATCTTAGTTAGAAGAGAGAATCAGATGTTATAAAATTGTCTAGTTAAAGTAACCATAGAGACAAATTTAGAATTTTAGAATTTAGAATCAATGAGCACTAATACAATTCAGTACCATGAAAACATGGTACGAAAAACATTCTTATATTAAGACTCTAAGACAGTCAGAATTAATAATTACATTAAAATATTAAGAGATGTAATATACAAATATGAAAATGAGACATGAAAAATCTAGATGTGGGATAGAAGGGAATACAAATACAGACATTTTAAGAATATTTCTGTTGCTTTTCTTTCATTTTTTGTCTTCATATCAAGTTAAATTGCTGTCATTTTTATATAGCTTAAAAAGATGATCTCTTTCAGTCTCACAGTAAGTACAAGGCAAAAATCTATAATAAACAAACTAAAAATAATAAACTGGGAATTGAAATATGCTGCTATGGTATGTTACTTGACCACAAAGGAAGAGTAATAAAGGGAGCAGAAAGGACATAAAAAGCAATTTAAAAATGGCCATGGCTGACCAGGTAAGGTGGCACACACCTGTAATGCCAGTGCTGGGGAGGACGAAAACAAGAGGATCATTCTGAGTCTAAGATGCATACTGAGATCCTGTACCAAATCCATTTTTAAAAATGGCTATAGCAAGATGTTACTGAGGTATAAGTAACTAAAAGTCTCCAACTGAAAGACATAAAGTAACTAAATGGATTTTTTTAATGACTTAGTTATACGTTCTTTTAAACAGACCTGAAGAAATCAGGAGTACAACTATCCAAGCTGTTCTGTCCCAGTTAAGCCAGCTATTCCTCTCCTAGGTACTTTTACAAGAGAACTGAAACCATCATACCACAGAAATAAATGTGTACCCATGTGCATAGCAATACAATTTGTTACAGCTAAATCTTGGAAAACAATCAAATGTTTAGCAAGTGAGAAATAGATAAAAACATATGGTATTTTTACACAATGGAGTATTACTCAGCTATAAAAAAGATAAATTCAAGTTTTTTGTAGATAAACAGATTCAACTAGAAGTTGCATTGGTAAGTGAACTAAATCAGACCCACATGTGCAAACATCATATTGTCTCACTACAGTGAGAACCTGAAAAATTAAATAGAATCTGAAAGGTACAATAGATACATTAAAAGGCACAGAAGATCAGTGAGTAGTAAAACGTGGCATAAGAAAAAGGACAAAAGAAGGGAAAAAGATATTAAGTATATATATGCCGGATAATTTAGGTAATTGCACTACAAATTTCTGCTGGTCTTTTGAAAGAAGCAGTTAATGCTCAATTTTTTTGTTTCTATTCTTGTTTTTTTTTTTCTTCCTAATTTTTTATAACTTTTTTCTTTAACCAATTTGGCACATTTATACCTGGTAACCTAAACAACTAATTGGAAGATAACATCATGCAATGCAGTAACCGTGGTTGAATTCCTATTTCTTTGTTAAGTGAAATTTTGTGTAATATCTAATGGGTTTTTTTTTCTTCTACTATTTTTTGTTTTCTTTTTTAGAAAAGACCTAGTTATATGTTCACCACCAGCAATTACTTTACGCCCGAGGACACACATAAACTGGAAGTGAACTGATAGTAGAAGTATCCCACATAGAATGAAATCCAAAAGAAACCGAGGATGAGCCTACATCAGACAAAGTAGATCCTAAATTGAAAACAATAAAAAGAAAATCATACACTGAGAAATGGTGAAATACAGCAAGAGCACAAAATTCCAAATATATATATTCAATGTGCAAATATCTCTAATTACAAAGCAAATATCAATGAGCACTAATACAATTCAGTTGAAAATGTTTTAAACAAGTTTTAAACCTCCAGTATCAACATTAGATGTGCAATCCAGCTAAAAAAATCAACAAAAAACTAGGAGAGTTGTGTCACACCGTAGAACAAATGGACCTAATAGACATCTGCAGAACTTTCCCTCCAATAGCTGTGTCAGCCCATAAATAATCCTGAAGATGGGTCATATAAGACAAGAATCAACATATTTTCAGATCATGAAATCATGTCAAATATCTTTTCTGATCCCAATACAAAAAAGTCATAAATCAATAATAAGTAAAAAGTTTTAAAACTATGCAAATACATATGAATTAAATATTACACCCTTCAATAGCTGAGGGCTCAAAAATGAAATTAAGGAGTAAACTAAAATCTTTCTTTATGTAAACAAAATAACACCCCAAAGCATGTGAGATATAGAAAAAAAAACCCACAAAGAGTGAAGTGTGTAGCAATTGACATGTACATTGAAAAAGCAAAAACATCCAAAAAAAATGAACTTATCATTGTATTGTAAAGAGCTAGAAAATTGAGAACAAAAGAAGCTCAAAATTGTAGCAAAGAAGAAAAAAAAAACAGAGAAGAAATAAACAGATTAAAATAGAGACTAAACACACACAAAGTACAAAACTCAGTGATATCAAGAGCTGGTTTTTCAAAAGAGATAAAATAGAGAAACCCTTAGGTAGGTGAAGAAAAAATGAAGACTACTAAACCAGAAATAAAAAGAAGACATTACAGCTGACAACACAAAAATGCAAAAGATCAGTATTTTTGTGCACAACTCTATTCCAACAAATTTGCTATTCTAGAAGAAATGACCAAATTTTATGACATGTGCGTGTAATCAAGACTAAATAATAGGGGCCGGGAGATAGCTCAGTAGAATAAGTGCTTGCTTGGCAAGCACAAGGGCATGAGTTTAATTCCTGGTTCTAAAAAAAAGACTAAATAATAATAAAAGAGATAAATATAACAGAACAGCATAAAATAAAATAATTGAATGAGTAATAAAACTCTCCCATCAAAGAGTTCAAGACCAATAGTTTCAATGAGCTCTACTAAACATTTAAAGAACAAGTGCACTGATTTTTCTTCATTTATTAAAATAAATTGAAGACAGTTCCTTTAAATTCATCTTATACAGCCAGCTTTACTTTCATACCAAAACCAGATGTGAACAAAACAAGACAAATAAAAATGGGAACCATAAACCAATATCTTCAATGAGTAAACAGACAGAACTCCTCAATAACATCTTAACAAATAAATAATATGTTATTATTTAATAACAAATAAATATGTTATTATAATGTTATTATTTATTTGTAAATGAATCCAACAATACATTAAAAAGATTATTCACTATGAACAAGTGGCAGTCACATGTGTGCTATTCCATAAATCTGATAGACTACCTTAACAGATGAAAGACAAAATCATGTGATTCTCTCAATATATATAGAAAGGAAACTTGATGAAAATTTAATAAGCATCTACTCATAGTTTCTTGCTGATTTATGTGGAATTTATATTTTTCTTTTTCTTTTTTAATTAATATTTTAGGGAAGGGTCTACAGGATGTTCAGAGTGTTCAGGGTGTTCATTCCAATCTCACTACTAGATCGGACTCTCAGTGATCCACCTGCTCACAGCCTCCCAAAAGCTGGGATTATAGGCGTGTGCCACCACTCCCAGTCTCAACTGCTGTCTCAGCATGTCCTGGGGCAGGGCCAGCATGGCAGGCCCAGGGATCAAACCGCTGACCCCTGCGCCAGCTTTAATCCGCTGAGTTGTTTGAATGGCCCTTTTACATGGAATTTAAATGTGATTTTAGTAGCTGTATTTGAATAACATGCTACTCTGTGGTGGGTTGTCATGATTAATTTTATGTATCAACTTGGCTAGTTTATGTTACACAGATATTTGGTCAAATATCCCTTTAAATGTCTCTGTGAAGGAATTTTTAGATGAAAGTAGCATATAAATCAGTAGACTTTCTCTAAAGCAGATTATTGTCCTTAATGGTATGTGGGTCTCACTCAAGGACTTCAAAAGGATATAACAGTTTACTCCTAAGGAGCAGAAATTTAAGGATTTAGATTAATTTCATACTTGCACTACAAGATCAAAGTCTCCCTAGTTTCCAAATTTTGGACTTACAAACCTCCATAATCTCATGAGCAATTTCTTATAGTTCTCTCCCTACAAACACAGATGAAAACAAAATTACATTCACGAACACATACTGTTTTTCTTTCTGGAGAGTTTTGACTAATGCAATATTGTCAGATAAATCACCACCAATAAGTTTGCACGTAAATACACCATGCTTTTTCTTTTCTTTTCTTTTTTCTTCTGTATTTAGGACAGAGTCTACAGTGTCTGCAGGGTCTCACTACATATATCAGACTCGTAGTGATTCTCCAGTTTTCAGCCTCCCAAGTGCTGGGATTGCAGGTGTATGCTAGTACACCCAGGCTCCATCATTGTCCCAGAGTGCCCCTCAGGCAGGGTGGCATGGCACACTGGGGATTGGACCCTAGCCACTGTGCTCTGCCTAAGAAGGTGCCTTAGTCCGGTGAGCCATCAGGCCAGCCCTACTGTGCCTTTTCTTGATATGGATATTTAGTTGATTCTACTATTTTTCATTAGAATGTTATTCTACCACTGTTTCAAAAACCTTATTAACTCCTACAACTTCACTCAACAGCATCCCCCAGCATTGTTTCCTGACGTCACCCCTGTGGTCAAGTCCGGATTATTTGTTATTGCTGTACTTATGTCAAGGATTGTGTGTTATACATTATTAAACCAAATTCTAATTACCAATTTTATTCATGTTAACCTTTAGTGTCTTCTTATCTCTTAAGCTGATGTCTTAAATCCTTTACTTCTTTAGTATTTTCTGTGCTTGTGTTATTTTTCTATATGCGTTCATTCTTATGAGTGTTGAATGAAATAAACGCAG
This sequence comes from Octomys mimax, assembly GCA_002564305.1. Classification (NCBI taxonomy): domain Eukaryota; kingdom Metazoa; phylum Chordata; class Mammalia; order Rodentia; family Octodontidae; genus Octomys; species Octomys mimax. The sequence continues at coordinate 4,220 of NDGM011151376.1, read as the reverse complement.
AAAATTCTTTCATTCATTGCACAGTTCTCCGTGCTAATTGTACTGATGCTCATATGATATATGATACCTGGTGTTCTGGTTATTAATGGACTAGGCCTTCTAGGTGATATTAATGTGCTTTATTCCATTATCAGTGTAGTACCACGAGGTTTTCCTCCAGGATAAGAGAGCACCACTTGATATCATAAGATATTTTTGTCACTAAACTATTCCATTTATGGCTGAGTCTGAGTCAGACAATTCACTTTATTTTCAGACACAGACAGGAAAAAAGTCAAAGTAACCATGGAATGGGGTGTGTCCATGATGCTTAATCAATAATATAGGCAAAACTAAAACTACCTACATTATGTCATCTGAATTTAGCTATATATGCATGAATCTGGCTCTTTTCCAACATTAGCTTGGGTTTTATGAAAACATTATATTATGATTTAATAAATATTCTGCTAATTTGCCACCTCAGCAAGCAAGTCTTTCCTTTTCTAAGTCATTCTGGTCTAATATATCTTTGCTATTTTGATAGCATGAGCTTCCTTGACTCTTTTTCCTGTAGGTTTTATGGTACTATTCTGGGATTCATGACAGTAAGTGATAGAACTGATAAAGAATTTGTATTGTTTTAAAGGAAATAATTTATATTAATACAATCCTTACCATTTACTTATAACTAGTGAAACTCCAACATAGATTCAAAGAGGTGTGTAATACTGGAATGAGTTAAATAACAAATTTTAAAAATAAGATATTTCAAAAATTAGTATTAGAGAGTATTCAGGGATTTCAGACATACAGAAATAAAGTTCAAAATATAATTCCATTAATGAGCTCTTAGCAACTTCCCTGAAATCTTACCAATTTATAAAACCTATCTTTTTATTTGTTATTCCAATAGAGTACATTTTATCCTTTTTTTTTTTTTTTTTTGCAGAACTGGGGATTGAACTCAGGCCTGTGCACTTGCCAGGCAAGCACTTATTCTACTGAGCTGTCTCCCCAGCCCCTAGAGTACATTTTAAAAATAAATCTGTATGGAGATTTTTTATGTGTGATTTTTTTAATGCAATTTCCCAATTTTTAAACAATTAACTTATAGACACAATTTCCTGAAAACATAGTATATATATATATATATATATATATATATATATATAAAATCTTTTCACATTTGCACATAAAGTAGATAACCTTTAGAATATTTATCCTACCCATTACTACCCTAAATTATATAAACTAGACAAAAATAAAGCTCAATTTGTTCATGTTCAATATGAGTAAGTAGTAATGCAACTGTATTAACTACTTATAATTATTGCATACATGAAATTTCCAAAGACTTGTATAGATTTCATTTGAAAATATTATTGAACATATAAATTTACATATAGAATATGAACAGATAATCTGGTTCCCAACTTTATATCTCATTGTTTAAAGCATCCTTGATTAGATCTAAGTATTCACAATTCCATAAATATTTATTTAACGTTCCAAAGAGTAATAATTTTGGGGTAATAGGTTTAGTGAGAATTGATAAAGCTCTACACATCAGGGTTAAATAACCTTGGAATATAACCATTCTGAGAGTAGCTGAGACTATATATTCAACACCTTTGAAGTATTAGACTACCTCTGCATGTAGTAAGCCATTTGTTTCTGAAAATTTGTTTTATAATGACTAGTACTACGATGCTAATGATAAAAAGTATCTCAAATTACAGGCCAGCCAAATAGCTCAGCGGATTAAAGTGACTACAAGCAGGTGTAGGGAAGGGGGTTCGATCCCCGGGGGCCTGCAGTGCCAGCCCTGCCCCTGGGGGGCACTCTGGGTTGGCACTTGAGACTGGGCATAGTGGTGCATGCCTGCAATCCCAGCTCTTAAAAGGCTGTAAACAAGCAGATCACTACAAGTCCAATCTAGTGGTGAGACCCTGAACACCCTGTAGACCCTTCCCTAAAATACAAAAATAAATAATAAATAAATAAATAAAAAGTATCTCAAATTAATGCTCATGTAAGCATCGCACAGAGAAAATCTGAAATTTTGCTGTAATATTCAATAATTCCAAGGTTTTTTTTCAGAGAAACTATGCAAAGTGGAGCTGTGTTAAAGAGTTAAAAAGCAAAGTATCTGTCTCCAATAGGTTCCCCAAACATGCAAAATAAAAACAAGCATTCCGAGGGCCATTGTTGCATAATTATATTAGCTCTTCTGTGCAGAATATGTCTTAATGTTTTCATCAGGGATTAACACGTGGCAGCTCTTCTCAACTTCAGAACCTACATCATTAAGGAAACTTCAGAAAATTTCTATTAAAGATGCCTAAAACTTAAGCAAATTGCACTTTTTCTATGTAAGTGCAGTGGGTGTGCACTTCACTCTTAAATTCTACTCAGTTTTTGAAATATTCTAGATAGGATGAAGAAGCAGTTTTAGTTTATTCTTTCCTCACTTAAAGCAAGGAACCAAGGTTCTGAATAATTATAGTCAGTAATATATATATTACATTTCAATTAGATGTTACATAGGTTTCCTTTATTTTCTATTTCAGCAATGACACACTGCTTAATGATATGAAACTGTGAATGATACCTGTTGATATTATTAACATTACATATGAATTAAATACCTATAAATATAATGCCAATCACTTGCCATTTTCCTCTCAGCTGAACAATTTTCCCAAGTCATGCAGAACCTTTGTAAAATTCCTTAATAAGTTATATTTGTCCTTCCTCGATGTTGTTAAACACATTCTATCTATGACTAAAGATAAACTCCATTTCTACCCATTTCTGATTTCCCTTTTAGAATGGGCTCGAGTTCTGCATTTTCTCACAAGCAGTTCCTATCTCAGCTCCTAATGCGATGGAGGTTCAGAGTCCTGGGTGCCTAGGCTTCGTGATTCTGAACCTGTTTAATTTTGGCCTATTTAAGTTTATGTAGAATTATGTGTGCAATTCATGTGATTACTGTTAGTTTTGAGTAAAACACCACAGCTCTTAGAAGACTTAATACAAGTGCATCAGTCATAGATTAGTAACGTCCAAATTGGTTTAAATCCTAAGCCACTGTTTCAGATGTGAAGACCCACTGTGGCCCTGTAGAAGATTTTTCAAGGACCTAAGAATTTGAGCGCATAATGCAATTGCATGAGAAATGCTCCTAATCTTATTCTCATAAATTGAAGAACTGCAAATAAGTCTTAAAGCTCCTTACAGAAGAGTGGCAATAAAAATGATGTGGTATTTTTAAAATAAAATAAATATTTTATATCCATTTCACTGAACAGCAGAATAGCACGGGGCCACTTCTATGATCATAATTTTTCTATGACCTTGACCATATTTGACTGAAAGATCAATATACACAGGTAATACAAAAACAAAACACAGGGTAATCACCAAATTTTAATAATCCAAAAATATATTTACTCTCTGAATGAATGCTTTCCAGAATACTGAGAACAAATACACAAATGTAAATTTGCTAATACCCTAGCTTTATTTCTTTCAGTTCCACTGTATACCCAGTGCTTGCAAAGGAAATCTGGCTGAATTATCAATAGACTTATGAAAATCTGAAAGAATTTGGTAAAATAATTTCACAAAAAAGTAAACCATAATTGTTTTTTTGGGGGGAGGAAGACTAATTTCTTAACATAGAATGCTTTTAAGCTGAGAAAAGTTGAGAAGGTAGTATCAAAAGTTCCCATATACAACAAACCCAGGTTTATCTACGATTAACGCATTAGGATGATATGTTTGTCATAGCTAGATTGATATTGATATATTTTATTTAGGTAAAATCTATAATTTTTGTAAATTTCCATAAGCTTTACTAATTTCATTTTTCTGATTAATATGTCTTTTATTTCTTTTTTAAAATTAATTTTATTAAAAAACAAATAGGAATGAGAAAGTTTCAAAACAGGTTAGTAGGAAAGTTACAGGATGTCTTTTTTCATTTCTTTTTTTTTCTTTTTCTTTTTTAATTTTTTCCCATAATTTCATTGAGAAACAAATAGCAATGAGACAGTTTCAAATCAAAATTGGTAGAACAGTTCCAATAATTAATACATTGCGTGCTCTCTTCCTAGTGGTTATGTGCTGTAAAGATGCAGACATGATATCCTATTTAAAAACACTATTAGAATAAATCCATCTATTCATTAAGAGAATGTAACTATATATCTATCCTAACCATTTTGAATACACAG
>NDGM011151370.1:0-19055 GCA_002564305.1 Octomys mimax | reverse complement strand
TAGTTACATTCTCTTAATGAATAGAGTGATTTGTTCTAATGGTGTTTGTAAATAGGATATGATTCCCGCATCTTGTACAGCAATTAACCACTAGGAAGAATATACGCAATGTATTAATTATTGAAACTGTCCTACCAAAAAAACCCCAAAAGAATGTAAAAACTGTGATGAGGAAATAGACAAAAGAAAGAAGCGGAAAATATATATTTATGTATATATGCAGGGTAGTTTGAATAATCATACTGTTGATTTCTACTTATCTTTTGAAACGAGAAGTTAATGCTTAAATTTTCCCTGCTTTTTGCTTGTTTTTCTTTTTAAACAATTTTTCAGGTTTATGTATGGTCATCTAAACAACTAATTTGAAGATAACATCATGCAATACAGCAACCATTGTTGAATTTTGTGTAAAGAAATTTTGTATCATTTCCTCTTTCTTTCTTTCATTTTCTTTTTACTATTTGTATTCTTTTCTAAAAATAAATAAATAAAAATTTTAAAAAAAGAATTTAATACAGTGAAGATAGCATTGCACCTAGTGAAAATGAAACAAGAGCCCAGAAATAACAATATGACAGCTGAAAGATGATGCAAAGAAAAAATAATATAAGACTGAGTGGTATCAATGAAATAGCTGGAGATAATTCAAAGGAGATAAGAAGACTATTTGCAGAAGTAGTAGCAGAAAATTTTCCAAGCATGAGAAAAGAATCTGATATACAGTTAACCAAAACATGTAGAACTCCAGTTAGCTATATTCAAGGTGAATCATCACCCAGATACATAATAACCAAGATCTGAGAAACTGAGTAAAAGAATAGAAAATTAAAAGGTATTTGGAGAAAACAAACAGATCACCTTTAATAGAAAGTCCATCAGAATCATGTCAGATTTCTCAACACAGACCATCAAACCAAGAAGAGCTTAGAATGAGATATTTGAGGTTCTGAAAGAAAACAACTTGCAACCCAGATTGATGTATCCTGGAAAACTATCCATCAAGTTTAATGGGGAGATTAGATGCTTTCATGAGAAAGAAGAGCTGAAGAAACTCATGAAAACCAATTCACCCTTACAAAGAGTATTAATGGATATTTTAGAGAGAGATAAAGGCAACTACAACTTCAACAACAACAGAACAGAACAACCAAGTAGCACAAGCAATTAAGTAAAGGGGATAGGTAGGGATGCTACCATAGGGAAACAACATGACAAAGATCAGCAAATCCATTCAGTTATTACTATCAATGTAAATGCCCTCTATTCACCAGTGAAAAGAATCAGACTGGCAGAGTGGAAGAAGAAACAAAATCCAACCATATGTTGCACACAAGAAATACATTTCACTCAAAAGGAAATTAATAGACTTGAATGTCAAAGGGTGGAAAACAATATTTCATGCAACAGGCACTCACCAAAAAAAGCAGGAGTAGCTATTCTGGTTGATAACCATGTGATTTAAACCAACTGTGATTAAAAGATGCAAAGAACATCACTACATGCTTGTTATGGGAAAGCTGCAAGAGGAAGAGGTAACAAATATATATACACACAACGTGGGCGCACTCAACTATATAAGACAAATTTTAATGCACATAAAAAAATCTAATAATCAATAACATATTTGTATTGGGAGACTTTAATATCCCATTGACACAAAGAGATGGATCAACCATGCAAAAAATGAGCCAAGAAATAACAAAATTAAACTGAACTTGTGAGGAAATGGACTCAGTGGATGTTTACAGAATGTTCCACATCAGAATACACATTTTTCTCAGCTTTACATGGGATGTTCTCCAAAATACATCATGTGCTAGCACATAGAACATGCATAAGTAAATGCAAAGGAACTGAAATTATCCCATGCATATTATCTGACCATAGTGCAATGAAATGGGAAGTTATTGACAAAAGAAAGAGAAAAACTATATAAAAACATGGAAACTAAATAATACACTCCTGAATAATCAGTGGGTCATGAATGAAATTAAAGAGGAAATTAAACAATATTTACCATTTAACAAAAGTAAAGATTCAAAGTAACTGACTCTGTGAGATGCAATGAAAACTGTCTTAAGAGTGAAATTTATAGCGACAAATTCTCACATCAGGCAATAAATCATCTTTATTAAGCTGCACCTCAAACTCCTACAAAAAGAACAAGTCAAGGCCAAAGCCCAGAGAAGGCAGGAAATAATGGACCAGACTAGAAATAAATGCAATGGAGACTAAGAAAACAATACAAAGAATTAAAGCATCAGAGTTGATTCTTTGAAAGAATAAATAAAATTGATAAACATCTAGCTAAACTCATTAAAAAAGGAAAGAAACAAATTCAAATTTGTACAATGAGGAATGAAAAGGGTGAAATCACTACAAGCCCTATAGAAATTCAGGTCAACAATGAATATTTTCACAATCTTTACCCTCACAGAATGGAAAATACAGAAGAAATGGACAGGTTGCTAGACACATGTGAACTACCAAAGCTAAATCAAGAAGATTAAAAAAATCTGAATCATTCAGTGAAATTGAAAATGTAATAAAAATACCTGCCAGCAAAGAAAAGCCCACGTCCTGATGGATTTACAGCTGAATTCCCACAAGAAATTTGGGAAGGACCTAATGCCAACTCTTCTGAACCTCTTCAATGAAATTGAAGGGAAAGCAATTCTCCCAAACTCATTCAGTAAGGCAAGTATTACTTAGATACAAAAACCTGAGAAAGACCCAAACAAAAGACAGAATTACAGATCAATCCCTGTAAAGAAATCAAATGCAAAATTCCTCAATAAATATTAGCAAACAGAATGCAGCCAATCATCAAGAACATTATATATATCATGACCTAGTAAGATTCATCCTAGAAATGCAACTGTGGTTTAATATATGCAAAACCGTAAATGTGACACAACACATCAACAGAGCCAAAGACAAAATTCACATGATCATCTTGATAGATGCAGAGAAAGCTTTTAACAAAGTCCTACACTCATTCGTGATAAAAACAGTACAGAAAATCAGAATAGATGGTCTTTATCTCAATCTAATAAACCCATGTATGACAAACAGTCAACAACATAGTAAGTCCTGTATATCAATATTTATGAAGGAGATTGGTGATCAGCTGTGTGTGTGTGTGGGTGCGTGCCTGTGTGTGTGTGTGTGTGTGTGTGTGTGTGTGTGTGTTCAGTAACAAGGATTGAACCTTGGAACCTATTTATTTGTTGTAAGAGAAGTTCTGACTAATTTGCTAAGTTGCAAAGGCTGGGCTAGAACTTGAGGCCTTGCTTTTCGGAGTTTTTTTCCCCATCCAAGATCAGATCTAGAGGTGTAGATAGATTGACATAAGGACTTAAACTACAAAGGCAGTTGGGTATGAAGCAAGGTCATTCCTGACATGGTTCTGCACAATCTGTATTTCCTGGCTTTCAGAACCTCCCTTTCCTAGCTCTGCTTCCTGTTGGAAAATTACAGTTCTCCAAGTGTCATATCATCCGCCAAATTTGATATAAACCTGACATCATGGAGTGCAAAAGTGAATTCTTGATACTGCATGCCCCACCTGGCTGCCTACACCCCACTTTCTGGAAGAGGAAAGAGGCCAACAAACACAACTGCCAAGTCCCTCTGGGACTGGCCTCTTTTTGGGAAATAATCAGAGAGCAGATCTGGGTGCCTTCAAGTCTTCTAACAGCTTTTAAGTATAGCTCTCATTATTTCTTTCCTCTTTCCAAGTGTGTTCCCGAATTCATTACAAATGGAGATTTATTCAAAATCAGACTCAGTTATGTCTCCTGGATTTAGGCTGATACTGCATTTGTCTGTTCTACCTGGAAGCCACAGTTTGGAATCTCTGCTGTGCATGAGAGAAACTTAGAGTCTGTTAAGAAGGGACTGCATTGCCCCCTCGTGAGGCCAGGTCTCAGATTATTCTCATGGAGGGCAGTAATGGTTTATCCTTTGAACAGTCATGAGGGATCTTTAGTTGTCTATTATTAGCCATGCCACACATCCCATGGCAGGAAGGGACATGCAATTAAACAGCACTCTAAAACTGGGAACATTATTTGAATACATCTCAGTTCTGTTTCACATTCTTAGCAAATTTTTTTTTTGAATCCTGGTGTTCTCATCACATATAAACCAATAAAAGTTGTAGGTAATTCACTATTTTATTCTTTTATTATCTTTTTTTCTTTTCTAATGTATTTAGTACAGGGTGTACAAGGTCTACAGGGTCTTACTGCATAGATCTGACTGATAGTGATCCTCCTGTTTTCAGCCTCCCAAGGGCTGGGATTACAAGTGCGTGTCACCATGTCCAGTCTCAGTCACTGTCTCTGTGTGCCCTGGGGGCAGGGCAAGTATGGCAGTCCAGGAATGGAGCCCCAGTCCCTACACCAGCCTAAGCAGGCACTTTAATCCCCTGAGCTATCTGGCTGGCCCTATTTTATTCTTTTTAATGCAATGTTTACTTGTGGTTTTTTATTTTACAGTAAAGCTCTCTGTTACTGTAAAAATTAGCTATGGAGACAAATAAGATAAAAAGTTACCTGAAGTCCAGTCTCTGCAATTTCTGCCAGTACAGATTTGACTTGTGTCCTTCCAGTATACTTTCTATGCCTATGTAAGTTAGCCTCACAACAGTAGGGTTATTGAATACTAGCTTTTAAAAGTAAAAATGACACATACACCTATATAAACTGTGTTAGACACCCATAAATTAAAAGAGGTGAGGTTCATTGGGGCTCTCTGTTACAGTGTTTGCTCATTTATTTCCAGTTCAGAAACATTGTAGTAGAAATTGAGAGAGACAGACAGACAGACAGACAGACAGACAGATAGAAAGACAGATAGAGATGGGGGGCAGGCCCTCTACAGGCATGACACCATTTGCCTACCCATACCAATAACACATTAAACTCATCAAAGATGAGTGTAATACCTCACAATCCAATCTCCTTCCAAAAGCCCCAACCCTGAATGCATGAGCTTTTTATCTAAACCATAATCTAAGTAAAATTCCTTTACTACTTGAATTTATCCATGTATATTCCTGGGAAAAGTTTTTACAAGTGATGTGCTATGCATAAAATGTAAATCCTTGCTGACCTCTAATGCTACTGAGTAAAGGATTTTCTACAAGTCAGGAATGCGTAATAGTGAAATTAGCTGGAAAAGAGGCAAACGCAGTAAAGGGTTGGAAGATGAAAACAGATGGTGATCATTAAGCAAGATAACAAATACAAGCTACCCAAGGGAGTGACGGGAATCATGACAGGGAGAGGTGAATGCAGGGCCAGGCGTCTGAGAATAGAAGTGACCACAGTACTAAGGCAAAAAGTGTGGTCGGGTCTGTTATAGCCCTTCTTTCACCATCACTCATAGTGCATCACTTTATCGTTCTCTCACTGGTGGTGCATGCTCTGAAGAGGATATAAGAAAGGGTTTCTATCCCAAAGTGCTGGGTGAACAGTGTGTAAAAGTGAAAATGGAGGATGAGGAGTAATAGAGTGAATGTTGAGATACACTGATATATTTTTCTACTGACAGCCCAAATCTAGGTATGAATCCTTCAGATAGCTAATTGTAAAATGATTCTACAGAGAATCAGACCAATATTTACAGCAGGTAGGGTTGTCCACCTGTAGCTCATAGGACAAGAAGCTCCACTCAATTTCAAACTTTCTAATCATCAGTTTTATCTACTCTCACTTGTGAGCGCATGCCAACTGCAGAGTTCCCTAAACCTGAAAGAAGACAAAAAAATAAGACTTAATTTAAAAGACACAAACACTGAGGAAAAATAAACAAATAAAACCTTTCCTCAACATTCTTTATGAATAATGTTTATATTGGAAAAAAAAGAATGAAAAGTTCCATGGTCTGTGAGTGCAATGGACACTTTACTACATTGGTGTGGGTGGCAAGTTCTCTCATGTGCTGAACTGAGAAATTTCATTCCAAGATGATACAGCATGTATATCATATGAATAAATGATTTTGGCCAGCAAGATAGCTCAGAAGACTAACTGCCTGCTTTGGCAAGCACAGGTACCAGGGTTTGATCCCCAATCCTGCATGCTGCTCCAGCCCCTTCCCCAGGGTATGTTGACCCAGAGACTGAGTCTGGGCATGGTGGCACACACCTATAATCGCAGCCCTAGGGAGGCTGAAAGCAGTAGGATCACTATGACTCTGAGCTGCATAGTGAGACCCTATACCAAATATATAAATGAAAAAAAAATGATTTCTCTTTATATTGTCATTTTTACCTTCAATAAGTAGTAATTCCATGGTATCAATTACCTTCCATAATTTAATAGTTCCACAAGTGATTTTTATTGATGTCTTAATTTAGTTTCATAGTGCACTCAGATTTCATGAATGGCGTTTTTTGTGTCCCTTTTAACGGATAGACAGTCCACGTCATTCTCTTTTTTGTTCTCCTTCTCCTCTTCCCCCTTCCTTTTCTTTTGTCAGAGCATTTAGTGTTTTGAGGAGTCTCAGCCAGTTGTCTTGTAGACAAAAAGTCACTTAGGCTAGGTTTCACCTTTCATCATGATGCAATGAAACTTGTTTTCCATATTTCCTACTTTTTAAAATTTATTTATTTGGTACAGGATCTCACAATGCCCGGGCTTGTGGTGATCCTCCTGTCTCAGCCTCCCCAGGGCTTGGGATTGCACGTGTGCACCACCACATCTGAGTTTCTTTGGCTGGCTCCACACGGGGGTGGGGGGAGGCACTACTTGTGGTACCAGGGATTGAACCTGGATTCTTCCACTTGCCAGGCAGGTGCTTAGGCCTCTGAGCTACTTCCCCAGCCCCCATACTTCCTGTGTTTGATGAATATAAGTCTCTTGTATTCTTACTGCATCACATTGCACATATAAATTTAGATTGACCACCTTAAGAATAATGAATGAAATCAAGTGCAGTTATTCAAACAGTGACTGTAAGATCCAGGAAGAGAAATAGTAAAATGCCATCATTAACACAGAGAAACAAGATTTACAATTGTGGAAAAGAAGAAAACCTCTTTATAAACATTGGAGACAACTGAAGTAAACAGCTCTTGAAAAATGAATGCATCATCATAGGGGTTTTTTTGTTTTTGTTTTTCATTTTTTATGTATTTGGTACAGGGTCTCACTACACAGCTCAGATTCATAGTGATCCTTCCGTTTTCAGCCTCCTCAGCACTGGGAGTACAGGCATGCACACGCGGACTCATTCGCTGGCTCAGCATCCCCTGGGGATTGAACCTTGGCCCCTGCACTTGCCAAAGTAAGCGCTTAGTCTGCTGAGCTGTCTCGCTGGCCCTCGTTGTAGATTCTTAAAAGTCAGTAGAAAGAACAGGAAGTAAAGCACAATTGATTGCCTAAATAGTGCAAGTGGGAAAAGACTGAGAGGGTAAGAGAAAATATCAGACAGAGAGGTGAAGAATACAAAAGGTCAAACACGTGATTTAAAGGTCTTCCAAACTGAATAGAAGGATATGGAGTAGATAAAATTATTAACAAAGTAACTCAAAAAATTTTGTAGTTAAAACATATATTTCCAGATAGAAATTATCTCTAAAGATCTATCATAATATACATTGAGACTTCCTTTATATTTTATCCATTAACCTGCTTTCTCTTATATCTTCTGATGCTATTTATTATAGCAATATAATATCTATTAATGCAGGGAAGACTATGTCCCTTTTCTGGCTTATTCAAATTTTTTGTGATTATTTTTACTCATTTAAATTTCATGCCAAATACAATAAAATAAAAAATTAATAAATAAATAAATTTCACACCTGGCAAGTGCAATGTTCTGAGTTGGATCCCTGGTACCACCAAAAGCTAAAAAATAAATAAATAAATTTCATCATGATATTTGGAATCACTTTGAATAATATGCCCTCCCTTGAAGCCTCTGCATATTTTGATGAGGATTCTGTAAGTTACAAGTAAATGTGAGACTAAATTTTATTTTATTGTATTGAATTTTTATTCATTTATTTATTTATTTTGGTGGAACCAGGGCTTGAACTCAGACCCTTGCGTTTGCCAGGTAAATTTTATTTTTGAATATGAAGTTTTTCTCTTTTGGAATCCATTATTTTATTAAAGACTATGAATCATCTTTATTCTGTACAGTTGTTGATTGATCATTTTATAATAAATCTTACAAGCTTTAGCTTAGCTAATTCCTAAGCATTTTGTATATTTTAAGAATTGTAGATGGTGCCTGTTTTTCATTGCACTGTATTGATTCCAAAGATATTGATTTCGGAGAAAAACAGAGGTGGCCCCTGTGGGGAAGCTACAAAAAATACTGCTGAGTCACCGTTCTCCTGGCAAATGAGTATGAAACTGTCCCGATCAAACCAGAGCCCGGGAGTGGTCTGGACTGCTTCTGAGGTTCCAGGAAGACCCCGACCGGGTGGTCCTGCAAGAATATCTAGTCTGAGATGATTGAGGACACTTTGAGTATCAAACGTTTCAAGATCGGTTTTGCGATTCAATGGAGAAAAGGCTCTTTCCTTCTTCAGAAATAAATGGAGGTTGTCCTGCCGTGTGCGGCAGGTGACCTCGCGTTCCAGGTCAGTCCTCTGAGTGGGCTCAGATTGCTCCATCTTCTCCCGTTCCTTCCTGTGCCTTTCAGGGAAAACAGCAGAGACTATGTCTGCTCTCCTCACGGTAGCCCTCCCTGCTTCCTCCAGGGTGTACTTTTATCTTGCTTTTCCTCTTCTACCAGGCCCAAGCTCACTCTGCCGAGCTGGTTTCTCCCTCACTCTTCACTTTTTCTTTTTCAAATAAACTTTTCCACTGAAATTAAAATAAAGAAATAAAAATTTAAAAAATGAGCAACTGCAGAATGTGCCCCAAATGCACCGCTTTGAGGTTGGGGGTGGGGCTGAGAGGGCAGTGCTGGGCTTCGGGGCTCCCTTGAAGGGTTCATCCCAGCAGGTCCTACGACCCCGGTATAGATCTTGGCACAGGCTGCCTGCCGAGCTCCCCCAGCTATGTGCAAGCGGAGACCCTTCGGCCCTGGCTTGCCTTGCCTGAACTATGCCTGACCACCGATAGTGAAGCCTGGGCTTCCTTGCTACCTATCTGGGAGTAATGGGTCTACTTGGTATCATTTCCTGGGTGTGGATTTTGTGCTGCCTCGCTGGATTCAGACCTATCACACAGTTGATGTGCTTTACACACTCAACTGCTCACACGAAACACAACTCTGCAAAGAAATTTGCGTCTAGCCCTCCTGGGCAACCTTGTGGAGCAAAACGGTATTGCGAGTCTAATGGAAATCACCGCTATATATGCGAGAAAACTACTAACTGTATCCTTTAATATTCGTTAAAATGATAGAAGTTAAACTTGCTGAACGTTATATTTAAAAAGCAAATGGAGAAAGCCTTTAGAGAAAACAATATCAAATAATAATCTCTCACTAATCCCAAAATATAAGCACTTCTAGCTTTTTTTTTTTTTTTCTTTAAAGATACAGTTCTGGGATGTTGAGCTCATTTTCTTTGTAAATTAAACTTGGAGTGCACTATTCTTAATTTTGCTTATTTCAGTTGATTTTTTTCTCCCACTATCTTTGAAGCTAATGTATGTAGAGGGGCACCAGGTTTCAGAAGTCCCAGCTGCTCCATTTCCAAAAGCTGCACTGCCTTGCCCTTAGTAAAAGCCGAAGGATTTATACGATCTGAATAGAAACCAGAGTGTGTTGCCCTTAGTGCACCATGATTCTGTGTCAATAATTTGCTGCAATCCTGGCAGGAAGTCTATTTTGCATAAATATCTTAACCATCATCTCCTTTCCAATATCTGTGATGAAATTCACCCATAGAAACTTGCTTCTTTTTTTTTTTAACTTTCTATTTCTCTCTGCATCAATTCCAGTAATTTATTTATTTATTTATTTATTTATTATTCATGCTCTTTGGATTTTTTTAAAAAATTTATTTTTTTTATTTTTAAAAAGAATACAAAAATTAGTAAAAAAAGAAAACAGGATACAGAATTTCACTAGACAAAATGATAGGTATTCAAAAATAGTTGTTACGTTGCCTATTGTTGTCTTCAAATTAGTAGTTGAGATTGCCAGATATAATTCTGTAAGAGTGGTCAAAAATTATTTAAAAAGTTAAAAAAAGAGAAAGAAAAGGTAAGCATTAGCTGCTCCTTTCAATGGACCAGGAGAAATCAACAATACAATTATACAAACTATCCTCTGTGTGTGTGTGTGTGTAGATAGATAGATAAATGGATAGACAAATAGATGTTTCTTTTTCCCTACTACTTTCTTTTCTTTCTTTTATCCCAGTTGCTCCTCCTTTAGAACAGTTTCTTTCCCTTTCCCACTACCTTTCATATCCTAACTACACTTTCAGTTTCTTACACTAGGGAGACAATAAGATGTTTACACATGCGGATCTGATTTATTTCACTTATGAGTATGGTCCCTACTTGCAACCATTTGCCTATTAAAGTATCAAGTTTATCTTTTTTTATAGCTTAGTAATCAGATTTTCTAAGCATTGCATTTGTAATGTATATAATATTTTTACATACAACTAAATCTATGTCACGACTTTCTGTATCTGGGGCTATGCCTCCTTTGTTTTTTTCTAGTCGATATTTTTGTGTGTTTTCCTTTTTGTTCATCAGACTTGCAGGAATCTATCCAGAGAAGGCTCTCTGACTATGAGAGCTACACTGGCGACCTTGGGGACCAGATCTCCCTCCACAGCACTTGGGGTCAGCAACACAAGCCAGTCAGGCGACACAAGATGCTCTCCCCTGCTGTGTAGCTTTTCACGTGGCACAACCCAGAGAGATGTTCACAGATACGTTCTTTTCTCACGCCTCAGACCATGGAGAAAAATAATGATAAAATCAGGAATCCACTGAAAGATGACTGTGACAATTCGAAATGGTAATGGACTCTCACCATTTTTTCCTTGCAGAAGATACTTTATATTTATGTTCTATAAACAGTAAGCAAAATAAAGTCAACATAAACAACGTTAAACAAGAAAGACCTTGCGTGTCTGTAACTCTGAGCCTGTGGAGGGTCCTCAAGCCATGAGAACTGAAATGCTCAACTGCACTCAGAGCAGTTGATCTGCACCCCGCCCCTGTGACTCCCTGGCCAACAAGTGCTAGGAGGAGAAACAGCTGAGCCCAGACTCCTTCAAACTGGGCATGGATTTTTCCAGATCTCTTTCCTAATGCAGCCCTGCATACTTCAATAAGGAGGCAAAAGGACAGAGAGAGGAACTGAGAAAAAGAAGGGGAGACACGGAAGAAAGGGGAAATGGCAAGAAGGAAGGAAACAGGAGAAAGAATAAAAATGTCCAATATTTAGTATGACAAAGATGGAGATCAGGGGCCGGGGAGATGGCTCAGTGGAATAAGCGCTTCCCTGGAAAGCACAAGGATCTGAGTTCAATCCCCCGTTCCACAAAAAAAAAAAAAAAGATGGAGATCAATACAAAATACAGAATACATTGAAACATTGTCAAAGGTTGCCATGTGCAATGTGTTGAGAAATAATTAAAAAACCAAAGGAAATACACTTTCTTTGCAAACTGCTTCTAAAATTGATTCAAAGCAAAAGAATACTAATACCAAAAAGGCATGATGAGTAAAATGTAGGTACATTTCACTTGTGTAGCTTTTTTGGCTTCTCTAAAAGAAGGAGTTGCAAAGTATATGTATCACAGGCAAATCGCTGATAACCAGGGGGAATTCTGATCAAAGTAGACCATAGAAAAAAAGGGCTGTTTTTATTAGCTCATTTTAGGGTAGCATCACATTTTTAATTAAAACTGGGTGAAGGTGTTACATGATTTCTCAGAAAATCATTTCCAAATATATGTGTTTATACTGTAATAAAAAGATTAGGAAAAGAAGCCTAGTATACATCAAATTTATGTGTCTTAGCCATCAGAGAGTATAGGCTCCAGAAATTACAGAATACCACAATCTCAAGAACTTTTACTGAAAATGCACCTGAAACAAAACTATATACTACCAATAGAAGTTGAGCGATTTTGTAGTTGCTTCAGTCTTTCAAAGCAAAACTTTCTGCAAAGACTGATTTGCAGATAATTTATAGCTGGCTTAGGTATTGCTGTATATATTTTGAGCCTATGTTGATAACTGGATATGTGAACATGTATTTTAATGAATGTAATTTTCTGATGACTTTTTCTACTAGCATGCAACGTCCTTCTTTGTCATTTGGTGACATAAATTGTTTTTCCTGAAGTTAATATTGCTGCTTCAGATCTCTTCTGACGTATTATTTCTAATATTTTATTTTTATGTATGTGTGTATGTATGTATTTATTTGGTACAGGGTCTCACTACACAGCTCAGACTCATAGTGATCTTCCTGTCTCAAGACTCCACAGTGCTGGGATTACTGACTTATACCACCACTCCTTTTGGGGCCAGCACTGCGGGCCTGGGGCCGGCAGGGCATGCTGTATCGGGGATCGAACTCAGGTCTTTGTACTTACCAGGCAGGCACTTAGGCAACCAAACTATCTCCACAGACCTCTTCTGATTTACATTTGCCTCTTCTGTTCTTTTTAGGTATTAGCGCATGTGCGCGTACATGTGTGTGTGTGTGTGTGTGTGTGTGCGCGCACAGGACACTTTTGCTCACAACTAACATTTGGTTGAACTTGTTCTAATCAGTAATCTAATTACTGAGTTAACTGATTTACCTTGACTACCTTTACTAGTATAGAGGTGTTATTCTTCATTTCATTTAGTTCTTTTTATTCAGTTACCTTATTCTCCCCTAAACAGATAAATTTTTCTTTCATTACCTTAAATATTGTAGAATTCTCCTGTCTAGAGTGGACCTAAGTTTGATTTTCCAAATGCATCTGCTTAAGCTCTACTCCCTCAAGTGCCTATATGTGGACTTAGAGTCTTTGCTTTTTTATTAGAACATGTGTACAGTAGCTGCACTTTATAATTATCTTAGGGAGTTATTTTGTTTCCTTTTTGAATCCTCTTCAGGCTTCACTCCCTTCTTCTTCCCTTCTTCCCTTTTCCTCATTTCCATTGCTGTTGATATTATTGATCTCAGCTCTGGCCCACGCCATGCATTGTGTACATTCACTGAGGTTATTAGTTTTCTGTCCACAGTAGTTTTCTTCTCTTCATTTCCCTTTCCCTCTCCTCTCACACTTGAGCTCTTGGACCCTTTCCTCTTTGCACGGCATCCATCCCCTTGTCCTTTTCTATCCACCCTTTGTTATTCTCTTTGTTCTTTGCTGCACTAACATGAGAGATACCATATCATATTGAAGCTTCTGTGCCCAGTTTTCTTAACTCAGCATTATGTATTCCCAGTGAATCGATTTTCCTAGGAGTGTCTCAAATCTGGCATCCTTTAGAGATGTGATAGCAGACCATTAAGGTTCAGTGAGGTCATACCTGTGAGGGAGGGCTCCAATTGATGGGATAAGAGGATAAGGTCTCTCTCCACCCTTTCCTACCACATATATGCACCAAAAGAAGGCAACTGTGAGCACACGAACAGAAGACAGCTGTCTGCCTCCAGGAAAGAAGCTCTCACCAGACCCTGACGGTACGTACACACATGCTGATCTTGACCTTCCAGCAGCCAGGACTAGGATAAAATACATATCTATTGATCAAGCTAGTAGCTTAAATAAACTAATATTGTGCAATGTTTTCCTTTCATTTCTCCCACAAACATATACTTGACTCCACTCAGGACAAAAGGCTGGGTTGAAGTTGCTGTGAATAATCTACAGTTTATCCAGAACTCTTCACTTTTCCAGTTTTGCTGCCTTTCCTGCTTACCTGCTGCCAGGTTCTGGAGGGTGATTCCAAAGTTGGTCCTCGTTCTCTTACTTCAAGACCTCGAGCTGCTCGCTCTCCCTTGGAGTGTACCCCTCCATGCCAGGCTGCTCCTTAGACGTGTGTGTGTCCAAGGCAAGACAGGAGCAACAGATTGCAGAGACACTCTTTCTCTTGGGCTGGAAGCCAAGCCTGAAAAAGGAGCTCAGGGAGACTTGAGGGCATGATTCATGCAGTAACCTGAGGTTCTGAAAGCATTGCGGACTTGTGGGTTGCTGGAAACTCCAAATTATAGTGTTTGTCTAGTTACAGGAGTACAAACGTCTTGACTCTATATATGCATATTAATATTCACTCTAGTTACCTTGTTATCCTGTCTCCTTTCTATCTTGATTTTTGAAAATGGCAACATCCTAGATCTGTCCCCATTTCAGGGCTATGTCTGATTTCTGCAGATTGCCGTAAGTCCCCTAGTTCAGTTAGG
This sequence comes from Octomys mimax, assembly GCA_002564305.1. Taxonomy (NCBI): domain Eukaryota; kingdom Metazoa; phylum Chordata; class Mammalia; order Rodentia; family Octodontidae; genus Octomys; species Octomys mimax. The sequence continues at coordinate 4,706 of NDGM011151370.1, read as the reverse complement.
ACTCCCCAGCAACTGCTCGGTGATTGATGTGGTGATTACTCTCCCAAATGCACGGGCGAGAAGCACAAACCCAGCGAGCCTTATGATGCCTGCCATCTGCTGCAAGAGGCATCCGGGCTACGCGCACAAGGACACTAAGGTTTTCCTACCTGGCACCATGTCATATGTAATCATTTTTGAATATTCATTAGGTGGAAGTAGTCTGTCCCCAAAGCACTAATTAAAGAATCAAACTATATGCCTGCAAAAGGTTCTGTGAGTAATTGCTTAGTATGTCCATAAAAAAAAAAAAATCTGTAATTGTGATCTGTTTGCAAATCCATCCAAAGATAAGATTAAAATAACCTTTACTGTCAGTAAATTCTTTGGCCAAAAAGAATTCTCTTCATACCACAGTCATTGTTCCTCCTATGCAAAACTTCACTTATTTAACAAAACAGGAAGTTAGATGCAAACAGATAAAAGAATATCAAAGATATTGAACAAATTTCAGGTTTCTTTTTTATTTTATTATTTTTTAAATTTAATTTAATTCTGAAAAGTACAAACCAAAGCAAGAACAATAATCAAAAACAAAGACAGAAACAGGGTAACACACAAATATACATATGTTATAGATTTTCAAAGCAAGAATAATTAATTAAAGGGCCAGCCAAATATCTCAGCAGATTAAAGTGCCTGAAAGCAGGTGCAGGGGCTGAGGGTTCAATCCCCTGGCCTGCTGCGCTGGCCCTGCCCCCCAGGGCTCACTGGGACAGTGATTGAGACTGGGTGAGGTGATGCACGCCTATAATCCCAGCTCTTGGGAGGTTGTAAAACAGAGGATCATTATGAGGCCAATCTACGTTGAGACCCTGTACACCCTGTAGACCTTATCCTACAAACCAAAAAAAAAAAGAGAGAGAGAATAGCTGAATAACGATGGTAGACTTCTATTTTTATTGTCAAATCTGTTGCTCAGATTAACAGATACAGTTTTGTAAAACTGGATATATGGTTGAATATGACTGCTTGCCTTCAAGAAACCCTAAATTTTTGTCTCTTTCATCTTTTTTTAGAAAATTATTTCAAAGAGAGTATAGTAATAATTGATATGACATTAGAAATGGTACACATTTAGAAGACCAAGATGGTTGATGTTCAACCATGGTTCTTGTATTACACATTGCTGTCCTCAATGTAGTTGCTTAGATCATAGATATCAGTGTACAGAGTTAGTTATGGTGAAAATTCTACACATTAACTGCTATTTTCCAAAAACTTGGTGAAAATTTTTAGTACAGTCACCTCAGCCATCATGTATATATACTTGCATGTTTTTCCCCCAAATCTTTTTTCCTATCTTTTCTCCTTTCTCTCATCTATTTTTGTTTAATCCTTAAGTTCTATTTCTTTCTGTTTTACCGTATCTTCCCTTTTTTCTTGATGAAAAATCTTATAGTTGTCATTGTGATTTTTTTTAAGTGTGTTATTTGCAGATTTTTACCACAAACTTAAAATAATTAGAAATGTTCTATTTGCTTCCAGGCATAAGAAAAATATCACTTTACTGTGTAGCTGGAGCGTTGTTAATAAAGAGAATTTTGGAGAAATGTGTGAGGAGTGGCTCATGGCCTCTAAATGTTACAGATTTGGGGTCTGACTCATAAAAACTAAATTTAGTTTACTCGGCTTTCTTTTTATTTCAGTATTTATTTTCACACTAGATGGGATTCTGCAGTTGAGGATTCCAGAAAATAGTGCTACATGACTCCTGATTTCCCTTTATTAGAAATAAAACCACTGGTACAGTGCTGTCCTCCATGGTCACCTTTACACCATCCACACTCATGCCATAAAAGCATGCCAATTTTAGAAATAAATGGGGAGTGGTCCTAAGATTAGCCTTCACTGTTCCCATGCCTTGAACCTGGGATATGGCCCAATGGGAAGCATGAAGCCAAGGGCTAAAGAAACATATGATTCCTGGGCTTCATTCATTGTTATGGAAACCTGTGAAGCCCCTTCCATAGCCATTCCAGGTGGGCATGAAGGCACATGTGCACTTTCTTTCCTTTTGGAAATGCTTTGGTTCTGTGCTGCTAAGAATGATTGATGCACAAGAATCCAATAAAAGTAAAGTCCCATGAGCCCCAAGAATGGATGATGAAAGGTCTCACAGCTTCTGCTTCAGGGCATGTTCTGTCTGCATAGCCCTTGGTGCTCTCAGGCTTTATGGGAAAACCATGGTCAACCTAACTGTACCCAACTTCCCACTTCGTGTTCACCCAGGCATCTGGTGCCTCGGTCCTCCTCCTTTTCATAAGACTGGGACACCAGATACATGGGTGAAGATGAAGTAGGTAGTAGGTTACAGTTAAATTGCTCTGCTTTATAAATGAGAAAGGCCTATAAATACTAAGGAAAGAGGAGAACTAATAGCTCAGAATATTGAAGAAGTCTCAAAAAACAGAAAAGTGCTCACAGTGGTGGCATTGGGGGAAAGAGATACAGAGGCTGATGGGAAGATTAATTTTCTACAAAGTAAACTTTCCCCCAACTTGCAAAATGCTCAGCAAACTCTAAAGTGTTCACTCTCTGGTGAGTATTTTTTAAAAAATAGATAAGTAAAAATTGTATATATTTATGGCATGTAACTTGATATGTTGATAGTTGTGATCATGTATTGTTGGACAATGGTACACATCCTGAAAACTGTATTGTTATGTTTTGTTTTTTTTTTTCATTTTGTGAGCATCTCAGGGGCACTTCCACAAGCCTGAGCAGTACTGGGTGCAACGCACACAGGCTCTGGGGTTCAACCTGCTACTTCTGGGCTACCAACTTGTACAGTACAGCATGTTATTGAATAATGTAGATTGCTGTAACAGAGTTGTAAGTATTTGTGCATCTAAATACTATTTTGTGTCCTTTGCTTAGCCATTAAAATAGGACGTAAAGGCTTAACAGATTAAGTGCCAGGATAGGCCACTTGCCCTAGCTGGAGCTTGCAGGACTGAGAGTGCCTGGAATGAATCAGTGTGTGAACAGTGAGGAGATGGGGAGACCGAGGTATAACCGGGTGCTGCTGTGTATTTTATAAGCGCTGTGCTTTTAGCTGCACCAAATTTATTTGAAAATATTTCTTTTCTTCACCAATAAATTAACTTCGCTTACTATAAGATTATAAAGTTTTTAATTTGTCAATTTCTAGATTCCATAATAACATAAAATACCTTGAAGGGCTGTACCAAGAATAAAAAGAGAAAGACTGAGGCAGGAGCCTGGATTCCCGGGTCATGCTGCTGGGTCTACGATCACAGGACTAGTGATCATTGATCCTTGCTGTTGTCATTCACGCATCCTGGACTGCTTCACTGAATAGTGCTGAGGAGGAAGGCTTGTCTCAGAAGCTTCTCTCAGGAAACCAAGCCTGGATGGAGTACAAGAATGTGATCAGTGAGTACATGTGTTCTCTTCATGTCTGCTCAAGATTAGCTGTGAGATGTGTGCAGCTCTAGACTCCAGACTCTGATTGATAAAATATGCGCTTCTGCTTGTAGTATGACCCCAGATAAAGAATCAACAAGTTCTCCATGTCTACTGTGATGGTGGCAGTTGGCTTAGTTTCAGTAATTGAGCATTTCTGATAAAGAGGGCTGACTCAAAGAATTGTTAGCTTGTTAATCACCTATAAAAACCCAAGGCTTCCTGGAAAACCCATGAATTGCTCTTTATTATTCAATAAATGTCTGTTAAATTTAAATTTTCTTTCTTTTTTTAAAATCTACTTTATGTGGGGGGATCTTGTTTTTGAACTCATGACCTTGCACTTACCAGGCAGGCACTTATGCTGCTGAGCTATCTCCCTGGCCCCTGGTAGTGGGGTCCTTTTTCAGATAGTGTCTCATTATTTAATTCAGGCTGGGCTTGAGTTCATTTTGTAGCCCAGGCTGACCCTGAACTTGCACCGATCCTCCTTCATCAGCCTTATAAATGCTGGGATTACAGGTCTTCACTGCTACACCTGGTTTAAATTTTCTTATCAAAGTTTATAAATTAGAAAGTACTATCTCCTAGTGCCAATACCATGGTATCACAGGAATAACATTTAAATTTTCCAGGTAATCTCAAAAGAAAGGTAGTCCAGGCCTCAAATGCAAAGTTATTGCTTTTCAATGATTTAAGAGAAGAGACATAAAATTAGTTTTAATCATGCTGTTAGAACCAAAGCATTAGATTTAGTAAAACATTAACACAAACAAAAAGATGAAAAAGAGGTTCATGGTGTAAGAGAACAAGGAATGCAATTAAGGAGTAAACTGTGCTGTCTAAATGTCAGTGATTTCTGAATTACTCCAAGCTAAATTTCCTCAAAGATAAATTTGTTCCAAACTCATGGGATTTGGTTGAAGATAATCATTCCCTATGATAGAAAATTAACCATCTCAGTGATTGGTTGAATATTTCTGGAGGGGAAAAAAGGTATCTGGACTCGCTAGAAGCACACGATAGCTTGCTGAACGGCAGAGCATCAAGAGTCAGCCCCAACCTGCACATTAAGGATGCTTCACTCCAGGAAGGATCCACAAAGCGGAGGGAAATGGAGCTACTGTGCTTCCTCGAAGCCATTGTGCTGCTCCTTTCTTCTGGTGTTGAGAGGGACACAGCCAGAGTACAGGTAACAAAAGCTGTCATGGGTCATCCAATGAAAAACAACAACAACA
>NDGM011151351.1:0-11443 GCA_002564305.1 Octomys mimax | reverse complement strand
CACACTTTTCTGCTGGATGGTTAAGACCAGGGTAAAGCAGGACCTATGCAACAAGAGTTGTAGCTAAAATATCTCCTCTTGATCCGCTCTTCCCATTTAACATTATTTACACAGCTTTTCTTAAATGAAAAAAAAAAAAACCCTGATGTTTCATGATCTCATGCCTTATTTCTCAGGAAAAGCTCAGAGTCCATCAACCCTGTGATACACTAGAGTTAGAATTTTGAATCAAAGGAATAGGCCTGCAAATCTTCAAATCCATCATTCAGCATTAAGCCTGAGTTCAATCCTCGGTTCTGCCAAAAAGAAAAAAAAAAAAAAAAAAAAAAAGAAAAAGTAGTTTAAAAAAATTCTTACCATACGTAGTTTTTATTTTAGTTTACTCCAGGATGGATTTTAGATAGCCTCATAGACACACATTTTTGGGGGGAAAAAACCCCCAATAGTTTTCCCTTCTGTGTGCCGTAACTTCTTGGCTTACCTCACTGGGGCTTCTCTGTGTTTGTGGATCACTGCCACGGACAGCTTCGTGGGAGGAAGTCTTATGAGCTGATGACCAAATAAGCCTGGACTCGAGTCGTGTCTCTGCAGGCTACCAGCAGTGTCACTTATGACTTCTATCAGCTTCTGTTTGCTTGTCTGTAAAGAAACTGTACCTAACACAGATTGCGAGATGTGAGGTAAGAGTAATGAGATAATGTGAAAGTAATAATAATAATCTGAGATGAGAATAATGTGCGCAACACAGTTCAATACTGACATTATTTCTCTAGTATGAGCCATTTAATATGAACTATAGTCATCCACTATTGTTGGTTTGCTTAGTCAGTCAGTAAGGTACCGTTGGAAAGTTCGTTCTACTTAATTAAATGTTGATTTCATTCTGGACACCGTGGGAGCTCTTTACTTGGTCTTGGTGGTTTGGCAAGAAAAATACTTTTTGGCACATTCTTGTGATACTGTAAAACCTATTGCAAATAAGGGAAAATTATTGATTAAAATCTATCTATTGTATGGAAGCGCATAGCAACGAGTCACTGTGACCCTTGTGCCATGAGTAAGATGAGATTGGAGATATAAATTGTGTGCTCCTGAGGAAGAGGATACAGTGGTGGGGGGCAGACCAAGGCCAGGGTGGGGAAGACCCCTTTGGGACTCTTTGTAGCCTGACTTGAGCCCACTCTAGGGTTTGAAAGTAAAAAGAACAAAACAAAGAAAATTGCTCACATTTCTTAAAACAAGATTAAAAAACATTTAATATTTATGTCGATATAATTTATACCTAAAGCATTAAATATATGAAATGTTATTTTAATAGAAGACTCATGGAAGAATTAGTATCTGGGTAAGGAAATAGAAGGGTCCATACTCCAGAGACTGGGTATGTGTCTTCCTTAATCTCTGGGTCCTTCTTCTGCCCCGGAATTAAAACCTCTCCTGATTGCTATAGTAACCACTTCTTTGATAGATGTTAATGAAAAACAGTTGTGTGGTACTCAAAATTTAAGATTATTACTATACAGTTTGTTTATGATGGGTGATGTACTATTCAATTTCCTACTGTTTCACCAACACTTGACATCTACAGTTTAAAGGAGGAAAAGTTCATTGTGGTTCAGAGGATTCAGTCCATGGTTCACTAGCTCCAAGGCAGAAGGGCACAGTGGAAGGGCCTGGACCACAGCCATCAAATGCTGACAGGTATAAAAGGGTAAATTTATTTGAAATCTTTTGCTTTAAGAGAAGTGCTCCATGTTGATCCTTAAGGAATTTTTATTTATGTCTCCTGGTGCTAGAGATTTAATCCAGGTTGTTCACACTGAGACACATCCACAGTCCTTCTCAAAAGTTTTTACATTTGAGACAGGGTTTTGGTAAGTTGCTGAATTGTCAGTGCTGGGCTCCAGCTTGTGATCCTCCTGCCTCAGCTTTCCAGAGTGCCAGGATTAAAGGCATGTGCCACGGCATTCAGCTAAGCATCTTTCTTTTCTATTGACCTGAAGCAAAATACTTGGATTCTTCTTGATGGCATTCGTCTTTTTGCAGTCACATGCTCCATAACCTCAGCTTTACCGGTGCTCCCTCTCTGGCCAAGCTGCATGAATTTCACATTTTCCAGCTTTGCTTTGTGCTTCTGCTTCTCATTGACGATATAGCTAAAAGCATCCCATACTACCAGTGCCACAACCTGAACATTGAGCTTCTGGAATTTTCTTCTATTAGATTAATCTGCCACTTTAGGACATGAACAAAAGACAAGTTCTTCACTGGAGTGCTACACATGTCTCTGTAGTAATCACTTAGTCCAGTTTTTGACAAAGTCCTCATCCTCAGTAGAAACTTTGTAAACCTGGCCTTTGTTGTCTGCATTCCTATCAGCATTCTGATCTTCTGAGCTTTTACCAGAATCACTTGCCATGCTGTTCTTACATTCTTGGGCTTCTGTGGATGAGATGTCTAAGCTTTCCCAAACTCTTCCCACAAAGCTGTCCCAAAGATTTCTGAATCACCTTGCCAGGTATAGCCACAGCAATGACCCCATGACTTCAGATTAGTCACTTTCATGTCACTGGGGTAACCTGTGTGACATCTGCAGCTTAAAATAAGACGAGTTTCTCTTGGCCAGATGGTTCAGTCAATGGGTGGCTGGCTCTAAGGCACAAATGGCATGGGGGGAGGACATGGCAGAAGAAAGCTTCTCAGCTAAGGTAGAAAGGGATTGGCGAGAGGAAGGCGCAGCCAGGGACAAGAATACAAGCTTCTAGTCCGTGTTCTTGGTTACCTACCTCTTCCAACCAACTCTCTTCCTGACATTTAGTACATTTAACTGCAAACTCACTGATGAATGGAGGGATCCTCTGAAGATTATAATACCCTCCCGATCCAATCACATTTTGAAAGGGCCATCTCTGAACATGAGGCTCTTGGGAGTATCTTAAATCTAGAACAAAACATTTGTCCTAGAGTTTGATGCAATCCTGATTTCTATCATAATTCCTTATTTTTGGTAGATTTTAATGAACAGATTTATATGATATTTGTGAATTCTAAATTTTAAAAAAGGGGGTGGTGGTTAAATGGGGGCTGGGGAGATAGCTTAGCAGACTAAGCACTTGTCTGGCAAGTGCAAGGACCTGGGTTCAATCCCCAGCATCACATGTCTCGCTGGCCCTGCCCCTGGGCCACTGAGCTGGCCACTGAGTCCAGGCATGGTGGTGCACGCCTATAATCCCAGTGCTGGGGAGGCTGAAAGCAGGAGTATCACTATGAGTCTGAGCTGCATAGTGAGACCCTGTAACAAATAAATAATTTTAAAAAATAAATTAAAGAATATTATTGCCTAGTTTGTTCATGATAGATGCAGAAAGGTAAATATGCTCTAAAAATGGTGGAAATCAATTGAATTGGTGACTGGTCTGTTTAAGTACCTTGGTTTAGCTTAATCCTCTATAAAACTAATACAGAATTGTTTCTGTGATATTTGTTTAGATTAATTTTGCTTAATCCTGAATTGTGATCATTTCTGATCTCTTACTCTTCCATTACTCTAAACAGAGAGGAAATTGACTTTCTGCCTGGCAAGGGGCTTCTGGTGCTTCTCAGGGCACACATCATTTTCACAATTTCGCTTTTTTTTTTTTTTGTGAGACTGGGGATTGAACTCAGACCCTTGTGCTTTGCTAAGGAAGTGCTTATTCCACTGAGCCATCTCCCCGGCCCCTCATATTTCACACTGTGAGCAAACTTTATTTTTATATGGTATATTATTTTAGTCCCATTCACCTTCAACTTCTGCCTTTTGAACACGCTGTTAACAGAATATTGTTTGTGAGTTTTCATTCTGGTAAGTTTTCTATTTTAATTATAAAAGCTTATACAATTATAGTAAAGATAATTAATGGCTTACTTCATTTCTATTTACTAACTGTTATCTCTGACCTTTGTGTTCTTCTTCCTTGTCTTTATTATCAGGCCCGGCATTAGCTACACACTCTTTCACTGTCTTTTTGTTTGGAGATTAACCTAGAAATGTAAACACATAAGCTTGCCTTTATCTTCCAGGACAATTCACGGACATTAGAGCCCTTTAACTTATGCTCTACAGCTGCCGAGAATTTTAATTTATTCTATCTCCTCCCAATCATCTATCATTTATCTACTTGTGCATCTATCTTGTAAGCCTCTAAAACATGTTACTAATGTTGCACAGGGTTGAAATTTAATTTCATGTGCAACATTAGCCCATGCCCCCATTCCATTGTGGATCTTTAGTTCTTCTTGTATCTCTGAACTTCTATGTCAAGTAATTTTCCTTTGACTTAGCATCGAGGCTGGGATTTTAGCTCAGTGGCACAGTACCTGCATGGCAAGTGCAAGGTCATCTGCCTGGCAGGTTCAAGGTCATTAGTTTGATTCCTGGCACCAAAAATAAATTAATAAATAATAAAGACCATCATTCAGAGTTCACTATTTATTTATTTTAAAGACTTTTAAAAAATATTTTGGTACAGGGTCTATAGGGTCTATAGGGTCTCACTACACAGATCAGACTTGTAGTGATCTGTCTATGTTCAGCCTCCCAAGAGCTGGGATTATAGGCCTGCGCCACCATGCCCAGTCTCAGTTGGTGTCTCAGTGTGCCCTGTAGGTGGGGCTGGCATGGCATGCTGGGGAATGAATGCTGGCTGCTGTGTCTGCCTAAGCAAGTGCTTTAATCTGCTAAGCTATTTCTTCAGCCCTCAGCATTCACTATGTAGTCCAGGCTTCTCATAGTGATTTTTCAATTTGTTTTTCTTTCAGACTGGTTTTTTTTTTTTTTTTCATTTTTAAGTGTAAATATTGCTAGATACAAGTTATTTTCTTTCAGTCTTTGAAAATCAATATTCTATTGCCATATAGATTCCGTTGTTTCTATTGCCACTTCATAAACTATTTATTTTTCTGGCTGCTTTTAAGGTTTTTCTTTCTATCTTTATATTTCAGTGGTTTTATTACTATAAAATCTGAAATGTATCTTTCATTTTTTCCTTCTTTCAATTCATAGTTTCTTCAATCTTCATATCTGTGGCCAGTCAATTTACATTTTGGAAATTCCCAGTCATTTAACTTTTAAGTATTGCTTTTGCTTTGTTTTTCCTTTTCTTGCTAGAAGTTGAGTAAAAATGATTATAGCTTTTTATGATACCTTTCATCATTTGTTCTATTTTCTACTTTTCAATGTGTTAACACTTCATTTGAATATTTTAAAATCCATATTTTAATTCCTGAGGGTTGTGTATTTATTGATTTTATTTATTTATTTGAGGAACCGGGGATTGATCTTAGGCCCTTGCACTTGCCAGGGAAGCGCTTTTTCCACTGAGCCATCTCCCCGGACCCCATATTTTAATTCCTTAGCTGAGTAATCTTCCAGATAGGAGGCAATAGATTGGTTAGTGTATTCTTAATTCCTAAATTTCCACTTGTGCTTGTAGTTCCCAGTTCTGTGTCAACATATCAATCTTGTATCTTCCATGAGCATTAACTGATTCTGTTGCGCTGTTTCCATTGTCTACTGCTTCTCTGGACTTGGAGTCATACCATCTTGGCACCACAAATGTCTGGATATTTTTGCGCTCATAATAGCCATAGACTTCATAATTTTCAAAGCAACTGGAGGCCAATCTTCTGATAATGTGTCATATGTTTTGTCTCAAAGAAGGTTGATGTTGGTTGCTGGAGGGTGGCTAGAAGCCCCAAGGCTAAAGGACTACATGAATCCCACTTGAGTCACTGAGGTGACTTCAAGAAAGACCTTATCTCTGTGGAGAGTGCTCTATTTCTCATATACTTCTTCCAGCATAGGGGCTGAAGTGGAGAAGATGATATTACTGATTTTGTAGCACAATAAACATTACTACAAAGCCTTAGTATAGTACTTGCATAGCATCTGTACTTAAAGTCAGTAGTGTTGGGGCTGGGCATTTGGTTCAGCAGTAGGACTCTGGCCTAGCAAGCTGGAAGCTCTGGGTGTGGTCCTTGGCACCAAAAACAAACAGACAAATAAACAAATCCCCTAAAAAGCAATTCAACTAAAATCAGTAGTATTGTTGAAAGTCAGTAAAGAAAAGTTAATATTTCGATTTTAGGGAGAACTTAATCACTTTGGGTTAAAAGTTGCATTTCTCTGAGTCTCAGTTCTTTCATCTGCAAAATAAGGAAATTTGATGAGACGTTTTCTAAAGTCTATTCCTGCTCCCCAATTTTATGATTAGGCAGGTCTTAAGTAGAATTTTGGACCTATCTCTATCCTGTTTCCCATCTAGTCCCCTAAGAACATTTATTAACAGCATATATTGTGGGAGAAAAGAGTATTTCCCTGGCATTTTATAGGGCTCCATGCAGAACAGTTTGAGCTAAAGCTTAACGAAGATATCATCCTGACCTATTCTTCAGTTCATTAAGTTATTAAAATCAACATAGGCAATGTAAGCCCGAACATGGCACAGACATCAAATTCATGCATATATTATATAATTTTCCCCCTTTGACTACATTTAAAATGTTTTTCTTCATCTTAGATGCATTAAGAAGAACCATACCAAAGGAAGGTAGCAAAGTTACTAATTCCTATTGCTTTTCCTATTTTGTCGTAGTAGTATTCAGTCTAGTTATGGTAGTGCATCACTAAAATCCCAGCACTCTGGGAGGATGAGGGGATGAGGTGGGTATATCACAAATTTGAGCCCAGTCCGGGCGATTTAGTGAGACCCTGTCCCAGAAAAGAAAAATGGTTTGGGTATTGAGCTCAGTGCATGGGTCCTGGGTTCAGTCTCCATTATCATAAAAATGAAAAGGAATAGTGACAATGAAATCTGAATCAGAATACAAGTATATTACACTAAAAATTTTTTTAGTGTCACCTATTGCTTTCCAAACTATAAGTGGAAGTAAAAGGTCTTAGATTATTTTAAACATATAATCCAAAGATTTGCTTTACTTTAAATCATTTAATAAATGTTCCTGTGTGGGTTTTGAGGTTGGCCTCAAGGACAGTGTTGTTTTCTCACCAACCTGCTAATAATACAATAGCAAGCATTTAAAGCACTGCCTGCTTAATAACACGGTCAGAAAGCGCTGCCAAGTTAAGAATCCTGGTGATACCGCACAAGTGACACCATAACACAGAAGCTAGTGCTGTCGTAGTGATCTCGGTCCAGGAAGAAACAGAAGAGGCCTACATTCAAAAGTTAAATTTGTGACCCGTGGTGGTCTTGCTTGATATGCTAGTATTAGAGTTCACTCAACTACCCTCTTCCTTCAAGTCTGAATCATCACTAATATTTAGTCAAGAAAACTGTGTTCTATCCCACAGTCTTAAAGAGGATTGCTCAAGTTTTGTGCATCTCAGAGAAAAAGATAGGTGTCCCAGTGGATAAACTAGATGATTTAAAACTCTTTTTGAAAAATGTTAGGTTCATTCTCTCCAGTATCTTGGCTCTTTTATCTGAGTCAATTTTCAATCCCTCTTTACCGCAGGTTCCTAATCTACAAAAGTAAAATACGAATAATGCCTATAAGTAGTGATTAATATAATTATTGCTTTAAATAAATATGCTGGTTATCCTTTAAACCTTTCTATCTTTTAAAGCCTTTTTATGGCTTTCTGATACAAAATGCCTATGCCAGGAGGTGAAGGACAATAACATTTACTTGAGGTTTTACATGAAAGTGAGGCTTAATATGGAGGCAGGTGGTGTAAAAAAATGGAAGCAGAGCTCTAACCCGTACGTCTTAGAATTGAGTCATAGACATAAAAATATACAATGGCATGTAAAGTACACACTGCTCAGTTGTAAAAATATATTTGAGGAAGAGAAAGCAAGAGAGTGAGTGAGCTGGTTCTTCATACTCATATTAAGAACGAACAAAAACTAGAACAATCCTATAATGTGGGACATGAAGAAAAACATTTGGAGATTGATGTAGAAGAAAAGATAACAACTTCAGCTTTGGGCATGTTGAATCATAGAAAGAAACAATAGCTTGGAAAAGCATGATGAAACCATATTGTAAAGTTCTTTTTGTAAAGTAGATTCTTTCAAAAGATCAAGGATTTACATTATTGAGCATGTCTACAAAAGGGAAAGAAAGAAGGGGAAAATTATTCAGCAACAATTTCTTCTTTCAGTCAAGCTCTTTGGACATTTTGTTTGGGTGATTGAAGCAGCTTTGTCTTTCTATTTATAAAAATTCTGTTCTATTTTATCTTATGATTATGGAGAATTTCTGTTTAAGAAATGTAATTTTTCCTATTTAAAAGCAATTCATACAATTTGAAAATGAAATAAAACAACACATCATGTCCAATAATAAATGTATTCGACACAGTCCCTCTTTCCTAACATGCTCTTAATTGTTATAAATAATATTTGTTATTATAAGAGGAGTCTAACAATACAGAAAAAGTTATCATCACTTAAATACCATTACTTTGAAGACTTGGTGTGATGGCATGCATCTGTAATCCCAGCTTTTGGGAGGCTGAACACAGGCAGATCATTAGGAGGCTGATCTATGTAGTGAGACCCTGTAGACCTTGTACCAAAACACAAAAAAGAAATGCCATTACTTCGAGATAACCACTATTTGCCTTTTGACTATACTTTCATACATTAAATTTATTAAATGTGGCCATATTATATGTTCTTTTTTTATCATGCACATCTCTGTAGTTTTGAAAAACTGGTGTTTACTTGTATCTTCCTTATTTACCTTCTTTAGTTCTTATCCTGTATACAAAATGATGTATATGTCTATATGACTATGTGTGTTTCCAGCTAGATGTCCCTTCCTCCAGCCTCATGAGCTCATAGGTAGGACAACTGGGGCGTGAATGGGCCATCAGGATGCCACGCTCATCGTTGGATCAGTCCTCGATGCGTCATAGCTAACTGTGATGTTGGGCGGTGAAGTCAGGTCTGAGGAGGTGCCCACTTCCCATTGCATCTTCAATGGGTGTATCTGCCTTTCTCTCCCCCCCACCCCGATTCTTCCATTTCTTCCTGCTTGCCATGCCCTGAGCTATGTATCCTCTCTTATGCTATCCTGTCTTGGAGCCAGTGGACCATGGATCAAATCCTCTACAAACTCTGAGCCAAAATAAACCCTTTCTTCTTTGAACTGTGGGTGCTGGATATTGTATCTTAGTGACAGACAGTAACTAAGACAATGTATGCTTAATAAACTATATACTGTATAAATATATACATTTTTATATGTATGTGTTTATAGGTAGTACTCTGCCATTGCTTTAAAACTTACTTTTAAGGGCTGAAAATATGGTTCAGGGTAGAGCACTAGTCTAGTGTCCCGACCACCTACACAAAAAATTGTTTTTTCTGAAATGAGGGTCATATAATATATATTCTTTTATGTCTGGCTTGCTGCCTTAACAATATATTGCAATCCACCCTCCCAAGTCCCTTGTCTTGGGTATCATCACATAATCACATCTCTTCTACTTGAGCATGACCTCCCCTAAATGTAGGAATAAGGCTTATGATTTTTGTAGCACTTTTTAAAAGCTCTTTTAGTAAGTACTTTAGAATGAATATACTGAGATTACTCATATGTTGAAGCCAAATTACTAAAGATGAAAATATTTAGACTGAACAATTTGCCAAATTTCATTTTCGCGAAGTGTATACTAATATTAACAGATCCAGTGACTTTGAAAATAGCATTAGTTTAATTTTTGTTTTATGTATGAAGAAAATGACACGCATGGGCATTAATACCTTTTCCAAGAGTGTAGAAGTTGTGCACTTCAAGATGCTGAACTCATCTCATGGATTTCAACTGAATGTCCTGTTGCTTGTATTTGGTAAGATAAAAGGCAGTGGTGGTAAAACCAACATGTTCAACATTCATGGGCGAGTTATTTGATTTTAAGGGCTCACACTGTCATCTTTGCCTTGAGTTTTTCCTCTTTAGAGTTGTGCAGTGTGTGAGTTTTTGCATTTCATTTATAGAGAAAAGAATACATGTTATTTTTATCATATAACATACAAAAAGTCAATTAAAAAAGAGATTGACAAACCAGCTCTGTCAACCCTCAGAACAGAACTCTGCCCCCCACCAAGACCTGAATTTGTGGGGTGGGGTGGTACAAGCCTGTAATTCCAGTGCTCTGAAAGGCTGTGACAAGGAGGTCATGTGTTCAAAACAAGCTGGAGCAACTTTATGAGTTAGCAAGGCCCTGTTTCAAACTTTAAGAAGAACAGAGGGTTATGTATTATGTGATTTCTGTAATAGGTGATTCCGAAAATATGAATCGAATAAAATCTTTCCTGTCTGTGGGGATGGGAAAGGAGTTTGGAGAAGCAGAGAGAGAAGGGAGTATGGAGGAGGGGGGATAAAGCTGATCGAAATGGCCTATGTACATGTGCCAGTCCCCCAAGATTAATATAATTACTGTGTTTTACAAACCTATACAAATAATGTTTTTCAAGGGCTATGGTATAACTCCTTGTCAAGACCCTGGGTTCAGTCCTGATACTACCCCCAAAGCATACCTGAATGCATAAAAACCCTGTTTAGTCTTTGTTATAAAAGTGAATCTCATCACTTGTGCTTGGTTAATTTGTGAGCTCAATGAACAGAAAAGGAGCCCCTTCATTTGGAGGCCATGCACAGCTGGGATGCAGGGGCAAGCTGCAGCTCTCTTGTACTGGTCCTGCCACATATGGCTTAGATCAGAAGCTCCAGGGCAGCTTGCTGAAAGGAAGAGCAGGGATCCACCCCTGAATCGGAATCTGGGGGAGGCCTGGGAAATGGGGTATGGGGTCCTCCAGATAGACTTCTAATAAGTGTACTAGATAACCTTTCATGCATACTGATGTTTGAGAGCAGCTATCTGTCCTCCAGGACCTTTCTGTGCATACAGACTTCCTTTTGTGCATACAGCCCATGGACTGTGGGCTCTCAGGGAAGTTACTTAAATCCCTCAATTCTCAGTTTCTGTGTCTATAAAATGGAGACAGTTGCATCGATGAACACATAGGGCTGTGGTAAGAAGTAAATGCAATACACGTATATAAACAATCTGGTATTCAAGAACTTCATATGGTATTTAGCTTAAACTGATTATAAGAGAGGCCATAGCTGAGGTTATTTCAGGAAGCACAAAGTGATTAATTTCATACGGCTCTTAGGTTAGAAAGAATCGTAAGGAAAACAAGCAAGGGACCCAGTAATATCCAGTGACTAAACCCCAGTAAAGGTCAAGATAGTAGCTCACTCTGTGACTCCTGTCACCCTTTCAGCCATTCCTCAGGAGCATGCAGATGGGTAATGTAACAGAAAGACCATCCAGGCAGGCAGAGGCATGGAGCAGAGAGGGGCATTTATGCAATGCATTCAGATAAGGTGATGCTATTTTTTTTTTTTTTTTTTTTTTTTT
>NDGM011151334.1:0-11519 GCA_002564305.1 Octomys mimax | reverse complement strand
AAAAGAGCGCTGTGCACCGGTGCCTTCCTGGTAGGAAGCTTTCTCCACAGCACACTCCCACCATGACATTCTGCCACACCACAAACCAAAGGTGGCGGAGCAGCTGGCCTTGTGCTGTAAGCCCAAGCAAGCCTTTGCTTCTTTAAGTCTGTTTGCTTGAGTAGTCAGCCCTGAATGGGAAGCAAACCGACAGAAGCTTGGGACCTGTAGTCATGGCATTTCCGAGCCCGAGCTCCAGAGGGGCTGTGTGCGTCCTCATGGGTGTTCTCCTCTGCCTGGTGGACATCACCTGAGCTCTCGCTCAGACCGTATCCAGCTCTGTGCGGGGTGTGGGTGCATGTCCGGGGTGCAAGCAGGCAACAGTCCTCTCCCGGAGCCCCACAGCCCACCTGAAGGAGTTCTATTAGACACTTGCTATGCTGTGGTTGATCCAGTAAGAGAAGCGCCTGTGGAAGGTGCTGTTCGCTCCGGGCATCCTCGCTCCGGGCATCCTTTCTCCGGGTATCCTCGCTCCAGGCATCCTCGCTCCGGGCATCCTTTCTCCGGGCATCCTCGCTCCAGGCATCCTCGCTCCAGGCATCTTCGCTCTGGGCATCCTCGGTGCTCACGTGCCTCTAAGGCCTGCTCACTCAGTGGGATTCAGCTTCCTCAGGAGAAGGCAGGGTGAGGACCATGGGGCCCTGCTCCACACGCCTCACTGTGCACAGTCACTGTGATGCAGGAGCAGGTGGAACACCAGGACGTCCCAGGATAGCCATGGGCGTGGCAGCAGCTGAGGTGGTGACCCGCCCTGCACATGGGGACACTTTCCTCCTGCCTCTGGGTTGCAGCAGCCAGCCAGGAGCAGATCTGCCTCACCAGGTAAGAATTCAAAGAATGTGCTTGGCTTACACTCCAAACTGTGTCCTCTAGCTCTGGGTTCCCACCTCGGGTCTGGGGCCCACATGATGGTGTGGTGGATTGCCAGCTGGATGCCAACTTGTAATACCCAGATGAACTGAACTGGTGTGGGACCCCCCTGAGGGCTGTTGCCAGCAGCATAAGAGGCAGAACTGGAGAAGAAAAAGAAGGAAGCTGGTAGGGAGGCTGCGGGGAGCTGCTGGTTCTCTTGGAGCTGGTCAGGCTGGCTGTCCTGATGGACTCGGCTGTTCTCATCATTGAAGGGGCTCAGGACCTGCTTGTTGCTGTAAATGGCCACGGTTCACTTTGGGGGAGCTCTGGTCCTCACTTTGAGCATCACTTCCTGGCTCTGGAGGGGAAGATGGTACATGGCTCAGTCCTTGGAGAAGTTTGCCACGTCGGCTTTCCTGATAGGAGCACGGCTGCTATCAGAGGAGCTAGGGAAGCTTCTCCAGCCTGCTGGCATGGACTTCCCAGCTTCCACCACAGACCTTTGGGCCTTTCTAGTGCAGAATCGTGAAGCGGGCCTGCGCGAGACATTGTCATGGGCTCTAGGCCTTCCTTCAGCTGGACTCAAGCAGGACACTACCATGAGATCCAGGTCCTCAGCGGGAGCCTTTGGGTCTGTAATGTGTGGACAGTTTGTCTGCACTTTCTTTGGCTATGATTCCTTGGGTGATTCATTATAATATAATCTTAGAAAATACATGTCCTGTATTGTATTATTGCTCCCCTTCCAAAACCCCAAACCATGACAGAGGTCGTGAGGAGGAGGAAGGGTGATGACATGGATCAGAGCAGGAGCCCTCATCAGAGGACGACAAGGAGCTCTATGCTGTGCCCCAAGAAGACACTGTTAGAAGGCCCACGTCACACCCAGGGAAGGTCCTCCCAAGATTCGGCCACGGCAAGACCTGAAACCTCATGTCTGTCACTTCGAACTGTGGAATGGTAAGGCTTTGTTAGTGGGCTGAGCTGGACAGGGCCTGCTCTTTTCTGCAGCCTGGGAAAGACTGAGTGAGCCCCTCCTCTCCTGCAGAGAGTGCAGCCCCAACAGGGGGCACTGGCAAGGCCCCTGGAGCCTGTTCCACGGCCTATACCCTCTGTGCTATTTCTCTCCTCTAGGGAACACAGACTTGGATCCACGCTCACGTCACACCTGTAGCTCCACTCAGCAGGAGCTGCTTCTCAGGGGCTTCCTCAGTCCTGATAGGTACTGCCGCAGGGGAAGCAGGGTCAATTCCGGACATTAAGAGTGAGTGGGGAGCAGCCAGTCCGCGGGGCGGGGGTGACGGCCAGGCCGGAGGGCGCATTTCCTCTGGGTCCCATCTGGTAATCAGGCCTTGCCCTGCAGCCCGGCTGGCTGAGGGCCTGGTGTTTGTCTTGGCGAGTGCTTTTGGCCGCTACATTACCACGCAGCCCTCTGCTGGAACCTGCTGGTGTCCCCTGACGTGGTGGTGTTGTTGTGAAACAGGGCCTGACAATGGGGCTCTGGGTGGCAGCGGGAAATCTCATTTCCTCACCAGAGAGGCCCATCCCTCATGGGCCACGGGGACCTACTGGTGGCCTTTGGAAGGGAACATCTGATCACGGAGATGGCAGCACCACTGTGTGTCCCTGGGAGAGGGATACTGCTGGTGAGTGTTATTGGTTCAGGCCACTGCCAGAGAGGTGTCCCCTCTGAGCATAGGGACCATGACAAGAGCTGACTGGTGTGGGGACAGCAGAATTAGACTGTGGGTGCGGCTTCTTCCTTGTCCCTGAGACCTGTGGGTGTGAACACAACTTGCCACATGCACTTGGGCCCCTGGGAAATCTTCTACAGACATCGTTTTCTGGACACGGAAGGTGCTAGGATCACCCTGGGCAGAAGGGACAACCCTCTCCAGATCTGCCATGTGGGACAACCAAGTGCAGATGGAACAAGTGACACCGGTGTCTCCTCAGCTGCTGCTCATGTAGTCCATCTGGGGTCTGTTTCCACTGCTGACAGTAGAGGCTCACTGGCGCAAGCACTGCAGGGCTGAGATGACCTGGGCAGCAGTGGACTGTGCCTCTGTGCAGGTCTCCTCAGCTGCACCCCACACACCTCCATGACCCTTGTTCCCACAGTCCAGACCCCTTTGCTGGGCGGGTCCTCCAAGGCAGGAAGGAGGACAGGATGTGGGATACCCCAGGGTAGCAGCCACTGCCACCTTGCTCAGAAGCCCCACACGCAAAAACGCTGCATAAGGATGGCTGGCACCAGCAGAGCCTTGGGCTAATGGGTGCTGAGCCTTCTCAAACATTGTAGCCAGCAAAAGAGACTGAGTCTGAAACAGGTGAGTCTGGAAGTGCAAGCAGCAGCACTGGTTGTTGCCTGCTCAGCTCTGATCGGCATCTGCGCCTATACCAGTGGGCGGCACCTGGACCGTGCACGAGCCCAGAGCAGCAGCACCCGGGCAGGCGAGGTGTCCCGGCTACTCCCCCCAGGAGAGCCTGCGGAGTGGTGCAGCCATTGCCGGGAGAGCTGGCCTAGTAGGCAGTAGATGCCGACTCATCAAGGAGAGTGTGGAATGGGCTTTCCATCAGATCACAAGAGCTGTCCCTACTTTTCAGAAGGCCCACGGCACCTGGTGCCCTTGCTCTTTCCAAAACTAACTCTTGGCGCCCTTATGGCCTTGGGCTCCATGCAGCCACATCCACGACCTGTGGATCTGCACATGAAGAGGAAGGGAGCACATGGCCAGGTTGCCCCTCAAGCTCCTTTGTCCTGCCCAGGAGCCACCTCGTGGTCCAGGCTCTCCCCATGCTTGACCTGTGTAGCTGGGGAAGGCACCCAGAGATTCTACCCTAAACCCTTGAGAGGAGGATCCTGGATTGCCCCGGGCCAGTGGAGCAGGGCGCTAGCAGGGCAGACTCCTCTTGTATTCATTCCTTGTGTGGTGCCCTGTGCCCCTGGACCCACCTCTCTGTGTCTCTCAGGGAGTCCCGAGCTGTTGTCTATGGGTGCAAATGCTCAGAAAGGGTAGGTGACCAGGACATGGTGATCAGGGTCCTCACAGGGTGGGAGGCCGCATCACACCTTCCAGGCTCACGGGTTGGGGCTGGCTCGACCCCCAGGCTGTGTGGCAGGTGCAGGAGTATCTGGGAGGAGAGGGGTGAGGAGGGAGAGTGGCTGCCCATGGGCTGACAGGGGAGCACCGACTGACAACGCAGCCATCACCGGTGCCTGCACAAGGCTCACCCAGGCGCCGTGTCTGCCCTTGTCCAGGGAAGGACAGTCCTTGTGATGACCCTATGAGGGCACACACTTCTAGAGAGCCTGTCACCTGTAAAGAAGACACTGGTCCCCATGCTGTCTTCACATGGCATTGGCCCCATATCTCTGTCCAAGGCCCATCTCTGGAAGGAGCCAGCACGGGGCAGCAGCTGCCCAGCCGATCCCTCACCCTAATGTGGCCACATCTGCAAAGACCCTGCCACCAAATGAGGTGATGCCCTAGGCTGGGGACATAAATAACTTGGGAAGTGGGGCCACTGAGATAGCACAGCAGATTAAGTGCCTGCTTAGGCAAGCGCAGGGACTAAGGTTTGAACCCTGGTACCAGATTCCATGCAGGCTCCACCCCCGTGTGCACTGAGCTGGCCATGGAGTCCCGCACATGCTGGAATACGCCTGCAATCCCAGCGCTGGGGAGGCTGAAAACAGGAGGATCACTACGAGTCAGAGCTGCAGTGAGATCCTGTACCAAATACATTTTAAAAAAAGAAAAAAACCTTGGAGAATGGACACTGTCCCAACCCAGGGCAGGTGCCCCGTGGCAGTTGTTCCAGGTGTTTGAGGCCCACAGCAGCCAGCGCAGCGCTGGCACCAGGCTTGAAACCGCATACATGTGGGTGCAGGGCTCCGGGGACTCTGCCCTGTGAGGAGGCCACACACTGCGCTGGACACGCAGCAACGCAGTGAGCAGAGCTCGGTGCTGAAGTGAGCTCCGGGCTCCAACCTAAACTAGCATCTGTAGAGCCGCTAGGCTGTGACGTCAGCCTCCCCCAGGGCAACACCACCTTGCAACCGGCCCCGCCCCCAGGCCTGGGAGAGGCGGGATCCTGTCTCCGGAGGTAGTGGGAGCTTCTTCATGGGTCAGGGCTGGCTGGGGTCTGTGTAATGGGCTGCATCCGCTGAGGTTGCCCTGGGCCCTGCCTTCCCATGCCCACAGCGGCCCACGGCAGCCCACAGGAGCTCCTGGCCACAGAGTTAGCTCCAAGCTCCTTCCTGGGGAAGGTCTTGTCTTCCTAGGCTCGGAGGAGTGACGCGTGGCCTCGAGAAAGCAGCAACCGGAAGCTTGTTGAGCTCTGCCGGCAGCCTGTGCCCTCTCCGCCGCCAGCACCACCGCAATGAAAGGCCGCCTCTTGGCCAGCAGGCCTGGTTTCCTGCTGCCGTATGCCAGCAGCCAGCGCCTCTGCTTGCAGGCATGCGCCCCTCCGTCTTTCCAGCCCTTTGCTCTGACCTCCGGATCCCACATTCTTTCAAGGAAGCCCCTCCCCAGCCCAGCCCGCCATTCAGGCGAGGCTCTAAGAAGTACTAGGTGAGCTGCCCCCTGGTTTCCTGTGCTCCGGCCCTTGCTCCTTGGTCCTTCCTGCCACCAACTGCCAGTCTTCCTCCATGTGTTTTACACAGGAAGGACATTCAGCCTCCAAGCATGCAGATTTATTCACCCCTTTCCCCAAGTCCTAGTCCAGCATCCACCATGAAAGAGCCCCGAGCCGGGCCATGGGGGTGGAGGAGCTGGTGTGCGGCCTCCTCAATAGCCCGACGGACACGCATTCTGCAGGGCAGCTGTCCATGCTCAGGGCTATAACAGCTGCGTGGGCACCCTGGCCTCGTGTTGCAGGATGGAGGTATGGCCTTGTGGGGGTGAGGAGTCCATGTAAAGTGGTGTGTGGAGTGGGTGGTGTCCCGAGCCTGGGCAGTAGGGCGCGGGCCACCATGCTTCTTCTGTGTGGGGAGCACCTCGGCCAGGCTGGAGTCATCCCAGTGTCCAGCACACACCAGGCTCCGTCCTGGGGACAGCAGTGGGCACAGCTGGCTGGGACCACAGATGGAGTGGAGAGGAAGACACGGAGCATAGAAAGCAGGCAGGACCCTGGCATGCGGTGGAGAGGACCGACGGGACCGCAGAGCAGCAGACTCCAGGGGTTTGGACATTGGCCCCAGGACGAAGCAGCAGCCAGTGTGGTGCAGGCTCAACACACACCAGACAAACCCGGCAGCGCCGAAGCAGACTGGCCTGCTTGTGGGAGAGGTTCTGCTGTTTTGCTTCATAAAATAACAACAGAGTAGAACAAAGACCTCACTGGTCCCAGCCTGCTGAGCTTACTTCACAGCTTGCTCTTGGGTGGCTGCCATGGCTGGAGGGCACAGCCAGGGATGTCCTCCTGGAGCCCAGCGTCAGGCTGGAAGGACACTGAGGACCAGGATGGGCCCTCCAAGCCCTGGGACGGCACTGCAGAGGCCCTGCCTGCATGAAGATGAAGAGGCCAGCTGGAGGCCCTGTCCTGTTGGACTTCCTGGAGAGTGGCACTTAGCACTTGGGGAACAAACTCAGCACCATGCAGGGCTTTTTCCAACAGCACTCAAGCCCAGCCCACTCAGCACAGTCTGAGAGACCTCGCAGGGGCGCTGTGGAGGCGGGCACAGCGCAGACCCCGTGGGCACCTGCAGCATCTCCGCCAGCAAAGCTAGAGTGTTGGAGGGGCTCGTGGCGCCGAGGCCCCCCAAAACAGCTCAGAGACAGGGTTCACTATGGCTGCCCTGGCAGCTGCAGACCCTGGGCGTAGTGAGCCGGGGCCAAAGTCCTGGGAATCCTGAGATGAAGTTTCCCTCTGAGTTCAAAACTGTGGGACAGGGCCACCTCAGGGGCAGAGGGCCCCAGACTTTGGGGCCTCCGGACAGAGCATGTGGATAAGCTGGGGACATGGTGTCCCTTACAGGGCATTAGCCAGGGACGCAGAGGTAGGTGCATGGTAGAGGCATAAACACAGGACATAGCCGGGAAGCCACATGGCTGCAGCAACATCTGGGCCAGAGTGGGTGGCTGCACTCTACAGGGTCTGCCAGGGTCTACGACTTAGCTGGCCCCAGTGAGCATGCAGACCCCACCTAGGCAGGTCCACCCTGCAGCCCCCCAGGAGTCTGCACAAACCTCTGCAGCTGTCTCTTCTAGGCCAGCCACTGAGGCCTTAGGCTGACCCTGCACCCCCGGCTCCTATGAGGTGATCCTAGAGTCCGGATGAAGGCGAGAGGCCTGCAAATCCTAGCCTGAGACAAGAGGGCTCTCGTCAGATCAGCGCCCTGGCCATAGGGCGGGAGGACAGGAAGTGACTTACAGCCTCAGCCCTTGGGAAAGGCTGACTAGGGGTGGCCACAGCCCGGCACAGGGTATGACTGCCCACGGTACCTCAATGGGAGGTGGGCAGGAGAAGGAGCTGCCCTGCACATGGCTGTGGTTTGGGGAATATCCCCTCTATCACCTGTACCACCTCAGTTTATTAAATGCTTACCATGCACAGGCGCTTTACAACAGAATTACCAATTTCTGTTAGTGAGTGTTGTGCCCATTTTACAAGCAGGGAAACCAAGGCCAATGTGGATCCGTAAAATTCCAAATGTCACGGGATGAGAGGAGGGTGTTAAGTCCCCCAACTCCGCAGCTTGCCTTCTGTCATCTCCACAACAACGCCTGGCAGCAGGAAGTGAGGCAGCGGCCAGTGAAAGCACTCTGTACACGGCCCCCCACGGCTCTTGCTCACACAGCACCCAGGCCCTCTGCTCTCCAGGGCTAACTCGGGGTGGGGGAAGGGCAGGGCATCCGCGATGGAAAACTGCGAGTGTGCAGAAGAGACCGCAGAACTCAGTATCAGAAGCCTCTTTGGCCGTGGGGGAGACGCAGCTGTGACCTCGGCTGGAGTCTCTCGAAAGCCCACCCAAATGCATGCTGAGCCCAGGGGCCCCACCAAGTCCCTGAAGAAGTATCAGAGAGGAGTGGGGGGCTGCCCACAAGCGCCTGTGCCAGAAATGCGCAGCCCAGGCTGACCTCAAGGAGAGGCGAACAGAGCTGGGGGGCCCCGACTTTGCTTTCTGGCACTCTCGCAGATTATATCAGGTATTCATTAAAATGAGTTGCTGTTTTGTTTGTGTCTTTGTTTTACTTTGTTTTAAATATTCGCAGTTTTCTGGACCCCATTCTAGGCTCCACTCTGGCCCAGATCTCGCTGCAGCCACGGGGCTTCCTGGCTACCTTCCCATGGTTAGGCTGGCACTGTGCTCTGCCCTGTCCTCCATGAGGTGTAACCACATTGCAGCCTGTGATCCCAGCCCTCAGGAGGCTGAGGCAGGAGGATCACTGCAAGTTTAAGGGCAGTCTGGGCTATAAAGTGAGCTCAGGGCCCATCTGAAATGCATATAGAAACCCTGTCTCAAAAAGATAAATAAATAAATTATAATTTTCATGTCAGAAAGGTGCAGCTAAACAGGGCAGATCAAACCTCTGAGAATTCTGGCACAGGGAGAGGCCTGCAAGATCAGAGCAGAGGGGTCCTGCAAGTAAAGCTGTGAGGCAGAGGGGAGGATGCCACACGTGGCAAACATGCCCACACCAGCAGCAGGAAGAGGTGGCTCTAAGGAGCAGAGTGAGGCTGCGGGCAGAGCGCCTGTGCAGCTCACACAGCAGGCAGCACCAGCAGCGCGGCGCTGTCCCTTCAGCATGCATGCAGGGAATACATGCTGGAACTGGACCCTGGGAAAGGAAAGGCGATCCTGTGGGGACAGTGTGAAAACTTGGATCTATACTCATGAGGACTGCAAGAAATAGTAACTACTCGGGTACACAGGGACGATATTTCTCTTAATCTTAATCTTCGTAAAAATGAGTTGATACGGTCCCAGTTGCTCCATCTGCCTATAACAGTGCTGTGTTGGATTGCCAACTGGTAGTTAACTTGTTATACCCAGCTGGAATGGACTAGCGTGGTGCTGGGCATGGGGGGCCCACCTGAGGATTGTTCTCGGCTGCAAAAGAGGCAGAACGGGAGAAGCTGTTGAGAGGCTGTTAGGGAAGCTGTTTGGAGAAGCTGTTGGAAGCTTGTGGCTCTCCTGGGCTTTCTGCTGGGGGAACTTGTCATGCCAGCTTTCCTGGTGAACTTGGCTGTTCTTGTCAGTGGAGGAGCTCGGGACCTCATTGTCGCTGAGAGCAGCTGTGGTTCATTTGGGGGAGCTCTGCTCCTCATCTTGAGCATTGCTTTCTGGCTCCAGAGAAGACGGTACACTGCTCAACCTCCTGGAGAAGCTTGTCTTGTTGGTTTTCCTGATGAGAACTCAGCTTTTCTTGTCATCAGAGGAGCTCAGGACCTCGCTGTTGCTGAGGACAGCTGTGGTACTTCTGGGGAACTCTGGGGCTTACCTTGAGTGCTGCTTCCTGCTTCCTAGCGTCAGCTCAGACCCCTCAGCTGCTAGCACAGATCGTCGTCCCTTCAACAATGGCCTTCCAGCTTCCTCTGCTGCCCTTGGGGCCTTCCCAGCACAGGTCCATGAAGCGGGCCTGCATGAGACCTCGTTGTGGGCTCTAGGCCTCCAGCTGGACTTGTGGGAGGCAGTGTTGTGGGCTCTAGGCCTCCAGCTGGACTCATGCAGGATATTAGGATCCAGGCCCTCAGCCGGAGTCTTTGGTCTTTAGTGTGTGGACAGATTTCCTGCACTCCTTGTATATGATTCTTTGAGTGATTCATTATAAAACAATCTTATAGAATGTGTGTCCTATATTGTATTGTTCCCTTGCAAAACCCCAAACTCTGACAGGTGCCAACAATAAAAGGATAGCTAAGTAAGATTTGTAAAGACTGTTTAAAGGAATAATAGCAATGCATTGTGGGAAGCATGGCACATATGGAAATAAAATAACAACAGAAACACAGTGGGGGGAGTGTGGTCATGGGAGGCTCTCATCAGAATGGGTGAACTGTGCCAATCAAAGATGGCAGCAAGCCCTGGAGTCACCCCTGGGGCAAATGGCAAAGACGCATGGTGAGCAAGCAGGGTGTGTGGACCATGAGGAGCCCCAAACTCAGCTTTCCTGTCCAGCTGAGGTGGTGTTGCTCAGCTGACTGCTGTCTGCCCCCCCTTGCTCCCCTTTGCTCCCCCCTTGCACCCAGTGGAGTGAGACACCTTGTTCTGGAGTCCTCCCTGAGAACCCCATGGTGTCCTCCCGCCATCCTCAGCGCCAGTGTGAGCACAGCCAGCACCGTGGTGCCCCTCCCCCACCCAGCCACTTCCCAGGACACTGGGGCCTTACTACTTAACCAGTGTGTGGAATGTGACTTTTTTCTTAAAAAGAAAGAAAAACACTTTCTTGATTTCTAAGCCAGAAAAAAAACTATACTAAAGGAGACAGAGTACCCTGAGACACCATCCAGCAGAATGAATGTCAGCGGCCCCCCCCGCAACATATCCCCCGCAAAGTGCAGAAAGCCAAGGATGAGGAAAACAGATGAGGTGTTGCAGTGAACCTTAGCTATACAGGAACAGGGGTAAGAATTAGATCTAATTTTCCTCAGAAGCCATGAAAGCAAGCAGAGATGGAAAACAATTTAATACTGAGAAAAAGCAACAAACTAAAATTCTACAGCCTTCAAACCTGCCCTTCATAAGTATGAAAAGAAATCTTTCTTAGACGAAGAAACAATGAGGAAATTTGTTGCCTATAAACTTACCTTGTAAGAATTAAATTTCTTCAGACAGAAGATAAATGACACAGGTCGTAACAAGATCTGCTTAAAGAAGGAAATACTCTAGTGTGATGGCTGGTGGAGAAGCTTGGTCAAGAGCAGCTTGGCAAGATTGCCCAGCAAGTCCACACTGGGTGGCTGTCACCTGGATGATACGAAGGGGAAGTGAGAAAGAGCAGATCTGCTTCTACTTGTCTGGAGAAGCCAACATTTGCCTGCACCTTGGACTATTCGTCTCCAACCTTGGAGCCTTCATCCGTCTGTCACAGACCCATCAGCCTCCTGACAAGGGCTTGCATGGGACAATGCAGGGAATGCTGACCTCAGACCAAATCCTATGGTCTGCAGGGTGCAGATGCCCATTATACACCTCCTCATGCAACTCTGTGGGTGACCATCGCACGCCTGCCTTGTCACTTCTTACACACCCATACATCTTGTGTTGCACCTCTGTCTAGTAGCACTGGCTGATAGCGAGAGCGTGAATACTGAAAGTAAAATAGAAACTTCAGTCCTAGCCCAGGCCCAGTGAGTGTGTGGGAGAGCTTCCGGCTACCCTGTGCCGCTGGTCCCAGCCCAGGCGCAGCACGGGTGAGACCCTCTTCCACCCCCTTGGGACGCCCCTCCCCCCCACCACTCCGCAGCACCTCCCCCACCCTGCCCACCAAGTAGGAATTTCTGCCGCATTCTGGGAACCCTCAGACCCAGTCCTAACCCAGACCCAGTGAGTGTGTGGGAGAGCTGCCTTTACCCCCTACTCCACCTTGTCCCTTCCAGGCTCCACTCAGGCCTGACATACATGCCTGGGGTGTAACCCTGCAGCTGCAATCCCTACAGAGAGTGTAGAGGATAGAACC
>NDGM011151330.1:0-12634 GCA_002564305.1 Octomys mimax | reverse complement strand
AGTTGATAGCTTCAGGATTATGTTTTCTTTCCTATTTATGTAGAAGAGGCCTGGGGTCAGGCTTGAGGGCTAGGACAGCAGTTCCAGAAGTGGGAGAGGTGCGGTTCTCCTCTCTTGTAGCATGCGTCATTCTTAGCTCATCCCTTCAGAGTCCTGGTCGGCTGCTTGAGCTGTCGTCTTTACCTCTGTATTCCAGGTACCAGAAAGGAGGGATGCATCATCACTGAAGAAAGGTTTCTCCTGTCTTCTTAGGAGCCTTTGTGGGAGCTACCCCACGACACTTCTGCTTATTTCTGATTGGCCAGGATTTTAGTCATGTAGCCACAGGGAGCTGCTAAGGAGCCTTGGAAATGGGTCCTTCGAGCGGGCTACATGGGGCCTGAAGTAAAACTGGAGTGCTCCCGATGACAAGGGGTGGGTAGGTATTGGAGGAGAAATCCAGAAATGAATGAGTTTGTGCTTGAACTCAAATCTACAGAAAATGAATAAATAAGCAAGAAGTTGAGGGAATAGTTTGAGTTTGATTTTAATCTTAATCTATTTTTCTAATTAAATTTATGCTGTTGTGCAGATGAAAACAATGTAGTATTATGGACAGAACTTTCAGAGGCTATCTTGGGCTCCTGGTGGTAGCTCCGTCCAGGACATCAGGCTCTTGGAGGCAGCAATGGTGGCAGAGAGAGAAGGCTGTCCTTGTCTCTCAGCAGCGTGCGTTGCGCCTCCTTCCTCCTAAGCCCATGGCCATCACAGCGTAGCACTGAAGGTTCCTTAGTGTCTTCACCTGGTATGTGTAGTTACCTAGCCACTCCAAGCCCTCTGAGTTTGATGAGTTTAAGAAAATCCAGTGTTCTCATTTTTGTGCAGCATGTATCAGCCATGGCAGTCTTAGTCGATGGGAGTAAGAACACGCCCCTGTCTTCGGCACGATATATGCGCATCTGAGGTACATGCAGCGGCTGTGCAGAAAAGTACATTTCAGTTTTTAGTTAAATATGCACAAATGAATTTGCCATTTGAAGGGTATAGTTAAGTAGTGTTAAGTGCATTTACATTAGTACATAACCAATCTTCAGAATTTTTTTATCCTGCAAAACTGCAAATCTTCAGTATTCATGATACATCAGACCCTTCCTGTAGGCCTTGACAGCTTCCATGCTGTATTGCTACAAGGTATTCTAATTTTTGACTACTTTTTGAAAGTTTTTTTTTCCTTCTACTACTTTATCTACCTTTGATTAGTGAAATAATCCAGAACAGTATTTGGTTTCTTTCTTTTTTTGTGACTGGGTTTTTAAAAATTTTTTAACTTTTAATTTTTTTTTTCATTTTTAAAGAGAGTACTAATAGTATTAAAACATAAAAATTACAAGCAACACATAACAAAATAATATGAATTTCACAGGATTTATTGTAATGCATATTGTTGTCTTCCAACTAGTTCATATTACCAGATATATGCATGCAAAACTGGAAGAAGAAAGGAAAATAAAGAAAGAAATATGTAAGAAATTAAGAGAAAAAAGGACAAAGAATTGAAAAAAGGAGACAAAACAAATTAAGCATTAACTGTGCCTTTCCATAGACCAGCAGAAATGCACAGTACAGTTGTCCAAACCATCCTGCTTATATACATAGATAAATCTGTTTCCCCTGCTTCTTCTCCTTTAGCATATTGTCATCTTGTTCTATTCCATGTTGTTGTGATTGGCAGAGTTCCCTTCTTTAAGGCTGGATAATATTCTGTCATATATATGCATATATATATATATATATCACATTTTATTAATTCATGCAGCTATCAATGGACATGTTGGTTGCTTCTGTTTTTTGCTTATTGTGAGTAAGGGCTGTCATCAATATGGTACATAAGTGTATCTTTTTTATTTTTTATTTTTATTTATTTTTTTGGTACAGGGTCTCTCCATGCAGTTCAGATCTTGGAGTGATTCTTCTGTCTCAACCTCCCTAGTGGTGGGATTACAGGCATGTGCCATGATGCTCAGAGTATAAGTGATCTTTAAGACCTTGCCTTAAATCCTTGTTCATATTCTCTCTCCCTCCTACCTTCCCTTTTCCCCTCCCTCTCTTCGTCTCCCCAGATCATGCTGTAATCCTATTATTAGGTATTTGAGGAGCTATCATGTGGTCTTCCCTAGAGGCAGCACCATTTCACGCACCAGCAGAGCATGAGGGTTCTGGTTTCTCCACCTCCTCACTCCCCCTTATTTATGCTTTCGATAGCAGTTCTAATAAATATGAAGTAAAGTCTCACTGTGGTTTTGATTGGAATTTCTGTCCCTATTTTTTGAATCCTTTATTAGCTTTCAGTGGAGAACTGAGCATTCATTGTCAGGTCCCTAAGGATCTGTTTGGAGTCACTGGAGGTTTTGAGGCAGTCCAGGTGCCGCCACCTGCATGTAGTGAAGCCCCTGTGCTGAGGGGGCTGCTGAGGGGCTCACCTGGATTCTGGTACAGACATGGAGACTTCATTGTAGTTGTGCCATGGAGGGAAACTTTCTTTTGCAAGACAATAACTTTCTTTAGGCACAGAGACTAAATTAATTGCCTCTTCAGAAAATCTTTACAATAGGGGAAACATTTGGCTCTTTTTTAAGGGCATAGAATGTTTTGTCATTGCTTATTTCAAAATGATTTGCAATTTTTTTTTTCCGGTACCAGGGATTGAACTCAGGACCCTGCGTTTGCCAGGCAGGTGCTTATTCTACTGAGCTATCTCCCCAGCCCCATGATTTGCAATGTTATGAAGGCTAAAAATTAAAAATAATGTCCAATCTTCCATAACTATATCTGTTAATCTGAGCAGCAGATTTGATGATAAAATAAATAATATATCAATCATTGTTAATCAGCTACTCTTGTTTTAAAAATTTGTAACATATGTATTGTTGTATGTTACCCTGTTTCTGTCTTTGTTTCTCATCTTTGTTCTTGCTTTTGTTTTTACTCTTCAAAATAATGTTAAATTATAATAAAAAAGAAGGAGATGCTCAGCTCTTGATGTTACAATTACCCATACCTGGTTTCCTCCTAAGTAAAACTGTGATATAACTAATGTCCTGCTATCATTTTGGAAGGGAGTGTTTGTTTCAGTTCCCCAGTGACAACATAGATGAAGTCTTTTGCTCAAAAACTCCCAGAATCTTCAAAAGAAAATCAGTTATTTCTTTCTAAGCAGACATGCTATCACTAATGATATAACAACCCTTCACTATCAGCTTCTTCTTTATTTCTGCTCTTTGGTCATTTGGGCTGTCTTCAGTCTTCTCTCTGTTTGATTGTTTATTCTCATTATTCTGAAGTACCCGCTTCAAGTCATGCCTGCTTTTTATGTTTGCAAGGAAGTTGTTGACTATTTTTCCTTTTAGCTACTGTTTTGTAAAAATTATGGTCAAAAAAAGCCAACCAACCTAACAAACAAACAAACAAAAAACTAGGCGTGATGATGCACATCTGTAATAATCACAGTATTCTGGAAGGCTGAAGCAGAAAGATAAATTATTTGAGCCAATACTGGTTAATTTAGCAACGTAGACCCTGTCTCAAAGTAAAAAATAAAAAAGGACTGGGGATGCAGCTCAATGCGAAGGTCCTGGCTTGCATACCTAGTACTGCAGAAAACAAACAAACAAAAAGTGACAAAATACATGCAAGTTAAATTTTTACCAGCATCTGTAAATATACAGCTTAGTGGTATTAAGTACATTCACATCATTATACAACCATCCATGCCTAGATCTCATCTTGTCAAACTGAAACTCCAGATCTGTTAGGCAGCTCCCCCTTATTCTCCAGCCTAATGAGCACTATTCTGATTTCTGTGTCTGTGAATTTAACTGTTGTAGGCATTTCATGTTTACATGTGTATTTAAGTGGACGCATACAGTGTTTGTCTTTCTTATGACGGAATTATTTCACTTGGCATAATGTGCTCAAATTTCATCTATGTTGTGATGTGTCTGAATTTCTTTCCTCTTTAAGGTTGAATAATGTTTCATTGTATAACATCTTACTTTTCTCTCATTGCTGAAACAAAATACCTGACCCCAAAGTTAAAGGAGGAAAGGTTACAATTTGTAAAGGTTTCAGCCCACAATCCACTGGCTGCAATGCAGGGTAGCTTGGTTGGGTATAGGGGGATCATGGAGGAGAACTAATACATAGCAAGCAGAAGACAGCAAAAGCAATCAAAGAGACCGTAACAATTTCTGCCCCTTTCATCTTGTCCAGGTACTCAGGGCAGGTAGCACTCATACCCTTAATCCTAATGTCCTTGAGCCTAGCATTGCACCATGAGTCAATCCAGCATCACACACCCTAGCTTCAGCCACCTCTGAAATAGCCTCACCCATGAGCACAGGCGGCTCTGGAGGGCATCTAGACCCAAGCCCTAACATAGGTATACACTACATTGTGTTTATGCACTGGCCAGTCAGCGGACACTGGACCTTGTGCTTGTTGTGAATGATGCTGCTGTGATCACGGGTACACAAACATTTGAGCCCTGGCTGTCAGTCACTTGAATACATAGTCAAGAGTGAAATTCTGAGTCCTGTGGTGATTCTGCAGCCACTGCTTCGGGAGGAGGAAATCACAGCCGTGTACTGTTGCTTTGGGGTTTAGCTCAGTAGATATTAGAAGCCTGTGGGGAGTGGAGCTGGCATGTGGCCTCAGTGGCTTGTCAAGCCTGTTAGGAGCAACCCGGGCAGGGGGTGCCCACTGGTTCGGAGCCTCATGTTCTTTCAACAGAGCTTTAAGCTAGTGTCCCTTGTAACCTCAGTCACCTATGTGTACTTTTCAACTTTTGCTCCAGGTTCTTACCAAAATGGGTCAAAGTCAGATGATTTTCTACAATGAAGGGGGCAGTGTGTACCTGGGATCCTTGTCCCCACTCTGCAGGGCGATTTCTGAGTGTGTGCTAGGGGGAAGGTTGTGGCATGCACAGGGCTGA
This sequence comes from Octomys mimax, assembly GCA_002564305.1. Taxonomy (NCBI): domain Eukaryota; kingdom Metazoa; phylum Chordata; class Mammalia; order Rodentia; family Octodontidae; genus Octomys; species Octomys mimax. The sequence continues at coordinate 7,665 of NDGM011151330.1, read as the reverse complement.
GGGGAGAAATCTGTGCTATGTGTGAAAGTTGGGGTCTCTTTCCTTTTGTTCTGACCACAGTTCAGATAAGTTGGGTACTTGTTTATTCAGAGCTGCCTATTTTCTAGGACTGGGAATCTGGGCCTTGTGCTTGGCAGCAAACACAGGCGCCCTGACCTTCTGGGGCACTACTGTTCTGAAAACAGACCTGACATTCCTTGGCTTTGAGTGTCTGCATGACACTGATGGAGCACTGGAAAGTGTAAGTCGTGTGCTGCTTCCTGCCATGGCCTGGGATTCCTGGGCTGGCCCAGCTTAAGTGTGCTGATGGCTTCGCAAAGAGCCAAGTGTCCAGACAAGGTTATGACTCAGCTTTTTTGGCTCACAGCCAGGCCATGCCGAGCCTGCTCTTCTCAGCCCGAGCTTTCTTTTGGGACAGCCTGGGCCCATACCTGAGTTTTCTGACCTGGATTAGTTATCCTGTGTCTGCACGCAGACTCTTGTGTGCATCTTCCACTGAGGCGTTCAGCAGCTCTCTCTCTCTCTCTTTATCTTTTTTTGGAACTTGGGAATTGAACTCAGGCCCTTGCACTTGCCAGGGAAGCGCTTATTCCACTGAGCCATCTCCCTGGCCCCAAAGAGTCGGGAGTGGGGCTCGAACCGGCTACCTCGCGCTATAGAGCCCGATGCGGAAACTGCAGCGCTAGCTCGCCACCTTCAGCAGCTCTCTTACACTGCCTGTCTTATGGAAGAGCCATGGGAAACAGTAAAGCAGGGCTCCTTTGTGCACAGAGTGGTCCAGGAGCCAGTTTCCTACCCCTGGCTTCCTGGGGGTGAGAGTGAGCTCTGTGCCCCTCTGGCCAGCTCTGTGATCAAGACCCTTTCAACTTTGCCTGTTTTCTCCCTTTCTTAGCCTTGGAGATCCTGCCTTGGGAGACTCCTCTGGAATCAATCCCATAGAAATCTGTTACTGGTGGGGCTGGGGAGATGGCTCAGTGAAGTAAGCGCTTCCCTGGTAAGCGCAAGGGCCTGAGTTCAATCCCCGGTTCTGGGGGGGGGGGGGAAGCTGTTACCGGGAATCCAGCATTTTCTCTCTGCAGCCACTGCTGGGAAGGTGGGCTCCACTCCAGCTTGAAGAAGACCACACAAAGGTGCAGCAGGAACTGGGTTTGGAGGCATGAGGAGGCTGGTGGGCTTGATAGGTCCAAGCAGAATTTGACTTTCTCTCTCTTCTTCAATCACCTTGAGAAAATAACAGTATGTGAATATTCCCCAGAACTGGAAAGGAAGAGGGTGTGAGGTGCGGATCCTGGCTGCAGGCATCTGTCACTGCTCAGCAGGCCTCTGTCCCTTTCTGTGAATAGAGTGCCTCTCCAGCTTGGGTTCTACACAGTAGAGTTTATGGGGTATTTTAATTAACTTCCAAGGTTTATTTTTGTATGTTTATAGAGCCATGGAAAAAAATGAACTGGAAATAAAATTTGCTTTTGGATAATTTTATGTACTACAAGTGCTCAGTCCTTAAGTTAGATTTTCAAAAATAATTATATAGTTAAAAATGAAATTATTTCAATAAATGTTTACCTTTTGCTGGATATAAAAATAGAAACACTGCTCCTGCTCACTCCCCTCTGAAAGGGGTGTGGCAGTCTTAGGCCTAATTGATTCGTATCTGCTCCCCACTCTCAGCTCTGGTAGGGACCTCTAGCATGCCAGAGCCTGAAGGGTGGTCTCCGTCTCAGGACTATGGAGCCTCAGGCTGGATTCTGAGTGAATGGTGAGAACAGCCAGGCAGAGCAGGACCACTCTGGTGGGCTTGAGAGAAGCCTGGGTGTGGAGGGGCAGTGGGGAGTCGACGCTGGGAAGGTCAGGTGAGAGGGAAGGGCTGGCCTACGAAATATGTCCATCAGGGATGAGTCCAGGCAGCCCTGAGCAGTGAGGGTAGCCAGGTGTCCAGGTTGCTCCTGGAGATTACAGGTCCAACCTGGAAAACGTAAGTCTAAAACCAAATACGACTTGAAGTGGATGCCTGCAACTGTCTCCCTTGGGATGAAATCCTCCTTTTTTTCTCTGTGGACAGAGAAGAAGATTTGGCCCATAAGCAGAGTAAGAGTCAGGCTGATAACAACATTTGTCTTTGAGGGAGGAATTTTAAGGAGAAGAAGCAGAACAAAGTATAAGGGCTGCTGACTTTGGCCTCGATCTGAAGATCACAAGCTGGACTCTGACTTGGGAGAGCTGGATCACTTGTGCGTTTGAGTGCATCACAGGCTACTAGTTGAGGAGGAGGAGTCTGGAAGATGTGGTGGAGGGCTGTGCTGTGGTCTGAATGTTGGTGTCCCTGCCACCCATATACCCATATGCTGGAACCTAATCCCCAATCAGTAGTATTGAGAGGTGGGCCTTTGGGGCTGAGTCCTCATGAATGATACTGGTATCCTTATAAATGAGGCCTGAAGGAGTTTGTTAGCTCTTTGCCCTTCTCTCATATGATGACACCTGGAAGGACAGTCTATGTGGAGTGGGTCCACCATATGCAGAATTTGCTACAGCTTTGATCTTAGATTCCCAACCTGCAGATGAAGAATAATTTAAATAATTTAAAAACAAGAATTTATTCCTCTATGAAAGAGCCATCTTGTGCAGGAAATCTCACATTATGTCCCTGACTCTGGCTGAACAGGCTTGAATGCTCATTTTGTTAAGGAATCATTTATAAGTAGGAATAGGAGTCACAGAAGAGGATGCCTAGAGGGACGTGGGCAGCACAGAGCTCTCTTTGCAGGGCTGCTGCTGGGAAGTTGCCATGTAGTGGTGTGAGGGGAGACTCCTTTGGTGTTGATTTACATGAATGATGATGTCCGATCTGGGCAGCCCAGCATGACCAGCCCATTTCTATCAGGAGGGCTGGAGATAGAACCATAAAACTTTTACACTAGCATCCCTCACATCTGCAGGTCCATCTATTCAGTTTCTTTTTTTTTAATGGAGCAAGATCTTGCTAGATAGTTCAGATTGGCTATGAATTCACTATGTAGCCTAGGCTGGCCTTGTATAATGATCCTTCTGCCTCAGCCTCCCGCATACTACAGTTACAGGCATGAGCTATGGTACCCAGCGTATCTAATTGGCTTTTATAATGGCTCAAGACACAGTTCACAAGCCCCCAAATCCCCTGATGTCTAGGGATGTGCACAGAGTTGTGTGCACACCACCGCATCTAATTCCAGAACACTTTCATTACTCTCCAGAAGAAGCCGTATCCTTGTACTCATTAGCAGTTATTTACTCTCCATTCCTTTCCCAGGTCCCTGGAAACCACAAATCTTTCTGCCTCTAGGGCTTATTTGCCCATTTTGGACATTCTTTCATGTGTGGTGTCTTCCATTTAGCATAATGAATTCAAGGTTTGTCCATGTCGTAACACCGATGAGTACTTCTTTCCTTTTTATGGTTGAATAACATTCCTTGTATGGATGTACCATATTTTGTTGCTTCATTTCTCAGCTGATGGATGTGTGGGTTGTTTCTACTGAATAACATTATGACATTTCTGGACACATAACTGTGTGAACAGATGTTTTCAATCTCATATATTCTTTTTTTTATTTAAAGTTCTTTGGTTTCTGTAGGCAAGGAAATATTTCAAGTGCAATGTTTTTAAAATTTGGATTGCTCAGTAATAGCCCTGAAGACAGAAGAAGCCCACAGTGAGCTGGAGGCCTTTAGGCTGGACAGGGGAGAAGAGAAGTAATAAGCCGTGCTGGACTTGCCTGCTTGTCTTTAAAAGCAGAAAACCTGCAGAAGCTCCAGGTGCAAAGAGGGTCAGTCATCTTCCACCCTTGATTTTATCATGGTAGCAAAGAGGCCTGCTGCTAGTACCAACTATGAACGTAGACCCCTGCAAGCAGCCTAAGTGTCACCTTGATCAAATCTTGGAGAGGTTCTTTCTCTACTGCTCACCACTCTAGCATCTTCCCGGAAGTTCTGCTCACCTTGGTCAGTGTCCTTTATATAGACAGATACCTCACTGGGGTTTCCCCATATGTGTAAGACATATATGGGAAATATAGTACATTAAATTATTAGCAATGTATTAATAAAAGTAAATAGGAACTATATACTATGTAATAATTATATATAATATTTTATGCTGTTACATAATAATTTTAATATAGGGGCATATATATTTATATATATGAGCGTTCCTCACAAGGAAAAAGGACTTGTCCAAGATCACAAAGCTACTAACAAGGCGAGGAATGGAGCCACTTTCCTACGACATTAGTCTGGTCTTCTTTCCTTGACATCCACTGCTTCGCAGGCTGTTCCTTCCCTTTATGTCAAAATGGGAAATGGCTTTGTAAAGAATAGAGCTTTATATTTTTCTGAATTTTAAGGCCTTAATAACAAATATGTTCCAGTGTTCAGGGTATCTGAACTAGAACCACAGTGAGTTTCCATCAGCTGCAGAAAACCAAATATTTACACATAATGGCATCTTTTGTTTGCCATCTGCCCAGAGGCATGTTAGCCTGGGCTGTGGCTGTGGCCAACAGTGACGCAAGTTAGAAACTCAAGCTGGCAAGGCCATAGGAAAGCTCTCCTTGCTTAGATGTTGCTAAGCCATGACAATGAAGTGAAAATCTTTCAGGACAGTTCCGTTGGGAAGGGGCCATGGAGTTCAGGGTGCAGGATTCTGGGCTCCTTTGCAGTGGTCAGTGGAAGTCCTCAAAGACTAGAGCTGGAAGAGGCTCAACCCAGCCAGGAGATCCCTCGGCAGGGTGGGGGCTGCTGGGATGACCTGTAGGTGTCTCTATCCTCTTTTCCCCAAGGCTGGCTTGGGGCGTGCTCTGTGCTCTGCACCCCACCTTTCTTCTAGGACGAGGTCGGCACAGTGGAGTAGGGCATCGCTTAAGCTGAGTGCACATGTACACTTGCCTGAGAACGCAGAGGAGAAGGAAGAATCCTGAGTAGTTACTGGAATCCGTAGCTCTCCTCCTACCTCGGAAAAGCATGTCTCTGAGGTGCAAGAGGAGTGGCAAATCTCTGTGCCATTTCCTAAAATTGGAACATTAGAAGCCCCCTAGTGTGCCAGGGCTCTTTTATACAGTATAAGATAAGCATTCCTTTTACCCCTAAATCTGAAGTCCAAAAAGCTTGAAAATCTGAAATTTTTGAATGCTGACATACACCATAAATAGAAAGTGCCATAGTATGAAACTTTTTTTAATGAACAAAATAACTAAAAGTATTCTGTAAGATTACCTTCAGACTACATGCATGATGTGTACTGAACTGACTTGGGATATGTTAAAAAAAGAAAGAAAACAAGAAAGGTGGTTGGTCCCAAAGGCAGCCCGGAGCAACCCAGTGCTCAGGGCATGGTGCTTGCCCTTGGCGTCCCTTGCTAAGTGGGTGACTCTTTGGGACGGTCACGGCTGGTAAGTGCTGAGCTGTCTCTCGCATACCCAGTTCCTATAGGGTAACCAGAGCCAGGACTATCTGCGCCCCCCTGTGCTAGGTGCTCTGCTCCTGGATCATGTTTCTGCCTCCTTAGTAAGGAGGTTCTGCTATCCTCTTCCTAACTCCCCCATCATCTGCCCACTAATAGTGTGGGCAAAACTGGCCCCAAACCCTGGCCTCTCTCAACTTTTGGACTATCCTGCTTTCTGCTATATCCTCCTTGGGGGACTGTCTCATTCCAAAGGGCTTCTGGAGAGCCAGCTCCAGGTCAGTTGTGTGCTAGGGTGGTGTCGGCAACTGCCCCCCTCCATTGGAGATGGAAGTGGCAGGGTCTGTGTCCAGTGCCGCTTTATGGCCCACCTTGCCTACCCTGTGACCTCAGATAGCCCCTCCAGTTCTCTGCCTCATCAGAAAACTAGGGATTTCAGAGCTCGTCCTATTTGGTTGATGGGGGCATTGAATGAGATGGAAGTGGGAGGCTGTGGCAAGCAACTAACAATGCAGCAAAGATGCAGATTATTCCCGTTGTACAAGATCACGTGTGCTTGTGGCCTGACCTCTTGCTGGCTGGACCACAGACTCCTAAAGGGTAGTCAGTCCAACATCACGGTTCAAGTATATCACCTGGGGCTGTAAGTTGCATTTATCAGGGTTCTGAGAACCCGTTTCTGACAAATTCCTGGGTGATGACAGTGACTGAAACCTCAGTTGCCCAGGTTCCTGCATGTCAAGTTTAGTTGCTAGCAGGGGGCTGAAGGTGAAGCTGCCTGGTGAGCCAGAATTACATGCTCAGAGGAGTCTCCCCAGGGTTCCTGTACTGATGGGCACCAGGCCTGCTGTTTCCATGGTAAGGCTGTGAGTGATTGTAGCTTTCATCTATAGTTTTTTGGTTCATCTAGTTAGCAGTCTAACTGCCTCTCTTGACCTTCTCCATGCTGTGGGTTTTGTTAAGTCTTTGCTGTACATTTTTTATTTATAAAACATCAGCTACTCACAAGCAGAAAGAGAAATGGTTGTGGGGTTGGAAGTTCAGGGTTTAATTCTTGGCTTGGTCACATAGGAGCTGTTTCTCTTGCCTTACCCATTGCTCCTTTTGTATCTGAAACTGGCCCACTACTACCCACTGGACTGAGTTTTTAAAGGAGAGAGACTGAGGAGACTCAAATTTGGTTGTTTTATCTTATGTATGTTCACTGGAAGAATGTTTTAATTTGCTGAGGATTTAGTTCAAAGATCGAAAGGTATTTTTAAAGCTTGGAGAGATTCCTCTTTCTTGCCCCTTCTACTTTGACATCATACTATGAACCAAATTGGTAGGTGTGAAATGTTTGCACTTTGCAGTTTAAAATTTTATATGTTTTTCCCTAAATTTGATGGTTATGTGACATCTCAAAGTAGGATTTGAGAAATATGTGAACTGGCAGTAAGAACAAGGTAATCAAAACACAGAAATAAAAATAAATGTAAGGGCTGGTATTTATAGAAGTCAAGATGAACAAGGAACATAAGCTTTAAGAGGTTCTTGAGAAGCCTTTTAAAACATGTTCCTGAGGACATGTTTATATGACCAAACATCAAAATATGGGACAGATATGCTTCTTGTCTACTTGGAGAAATGAATCTTGTTTGTGGCTGAAAGGTTCATATATACTGGGAATTGCATAGTATTTTCTTTTTTCTCCTCCTTTGTTGGTGACTTGCGGCCAGGTTTCTGTTGAAACGCTAATGTGTGAGTTGGCCTGTGAGTGCCGGAAGTCCAGCAGCTGCTCGCTGCTCTGTGGCTACAGCACTAAGGCACATAGTAGGCTACTGAGAACGGCCAGATGGGAAATTCATTTCAGCAGTGTGAGCTCTGATGGATTTTGTCCTGTCCTAAGCTTGCACGGTGAATCTTGCTTTTCCAGGGAATGAGAAATCAGTGCCGGTCTGCAGGGACTGTTAGTGTTGCAGATGCTGGTTCACCTGTCACAATGCACATGGCATTTAGTGGGTGTGGCTGCAAAGGATCTGCTGAATTGTGGCCTCCCGAAGAGACAGGGATTGGAGCTGTCTCAACTAGACAGCTTGCAAACCTACCAGTCCTCTTGCCTTGTTTTTTAATACTCATACCTTTTGAGAGATAAATTTTATATTTTGTAAAGATTCTTCCTTCTTTCTTTCTTTCTTTCTTTCTCTTTTTCTTTCTTTCTCTCTTTCTTTCTTTCTTTCTCTCTCTCTCTC
>NDGM011151329.1:0-10015 GCA_002564305.1 Octomys mimax | reverse complement strand
TACAGAAAATTGGAATAGATGGCCTCTACCTCAATCTGATAAAAGCCATCTATGATAATCCAACAGTCAATATAATTCTAAATGGCAAAAAACTGAAATCTCTTACTTTCAAATCAGGTGCAAAACAAAGATATCCTTTATTGCCATTCTTATTTAATATAATTCTGGAATCATTAGCTAGAGCCATTAGACAAGAGAGAGAAATAAAAGGATTAAGTAAAAAGGAAGTTAAATTATCATTATTCGCACATGACATGATACTCTACTTGGAAGCACCAAAAAATTCCATCAAGAAGCTCCAAGAATTAATAAACAAATTCAGCAGCATAGCAGGTTACAAAGTCAATACCCAAAAATAAATAGCATTCCTCTACACAGATAACAAACACACAGAGAGAAATTAGAGAAACAATACTCTTCACAATTGCACCCCAAAATTGAAATACCTAGAAATAAATCTAAGAAAGCAAAAGATCTATACAAATAAATTTACAGTACTCTGAAAAAAAGAGGTTGAAGAGGAATTCAGAAAATTGAAAGATATTCCTTGCACCTGGATAGGATGAACCAACATTGCGAAAATGGCCATACTCCCAAAATTGTTGTACAGATTTAAAGCAATTCTTATCAAAAAACCAAGAACGTACTTCACAGATCTGGAGAGAATATTTAAAATTTATTGGCACCAGAAAATACCTATTATAACAAAGGCAATATTGGGCAACAAAGCAAGGCAGGGGTTATTGTAATCCCTGACTTGAAATTCTATTATGAACTTACTGTAATAAAATCAGCATGGTACTGACAAAAAAGACCCGAAGATCAATGGAACATTTTAGAAGATGCGGATACAACTACAAACATACTCAGCCATCTTATATTTGATGAAGGGGCCAAAGATATTCACTGGAAGATAGATAGCCTGTTCAACAAATGGTGCTGGAAAAACTGGCTGTCCACATGCTGAAAATTAAAGCTAGACCTGGTCTATCACTATGCACTAAACTAAAGTCAAAATGGATTAAAGATCTAAACATTAAAGCAGAAACACTAAATCTACTGGAAGAGAAAGTAGATGGAAATCCTGATGACATAATGGTAGATGGGCAGTTCATGAACAAAAATGAAACTAATTGGGAAATGCTTCAACTGGGACCTCCTCTTCCTGAGAAGTTTCTGCACATCAAAAGAAACCACCATCAGATTGAATGGACAACCCACAAATTTGGAAAAAGTCTTAACCAATAGATACTGAAACAAAGGTTTTGTATCTCGAATATATAAGGAACTGAAAAAAATTAGGAACCCCAAATTTAAAGACCCAATCCATAAACAGGCATCTGAAATGAAAACACACTTGTCAGAGGAAGAAATAAAGAGTCAAATAAGTACCTGAGAAAATGTTTCATAGCACTGGCTATTCAAGAAATGTAAATTAAAACAGCATTGAACTACCATCTCACCTCATAAAAATTACTATAATAAAGAAATCAACTAAGAATAAATGTTAGAGAAGCTTCTGGTAAAAAGCAATACATTACCACTGCTGGTGGGAATGTAGACTGGTACAACCAGTATGGAAATCAGTGTGGAGACTCCTCAAAAAACGAGGACTGGCAACCCCATTCAATCCAGCTATTCTCCTTCTGAGTATTTTCTCCAAAGAACTGAAAACATCATACCACATTAATATATGTGTATCCATGTTTATCGTAGCACTATTTTTTGTAGCCAAATTTTTGAAGCAAAAAAATGCCCATCACCTGAAAAATGCATGCACATTTTTTTGGTAACTCTATGTAGTTTTTGGTATTGTTTCTTTTGTAATTTTTATTAGCATATTTTTATTATTTTATTTTATTTTGTGGAATGAGAGATTGAACTCAGGTCCTTTTACTTGCCAGGCAAGTGCTTATTCCACTGAGCTATCTCCCCGGCCCCTAGCATATTTTTAGCGCATAATGAACAATTCATCATAGGAAATGTATAGATGTACATATTGTGTCTTGATTCTTTCCTTACACTTTCTTCTGCCTCCTGTCCTCTATATTCCATTTATAGAATTTTAATTAATTATAGGGTTTCTTCAAAGTATTTTAAAGCACTTCAGTTTACTTTGATTTATTTTCTCAAACTTGTTTCAAGTTTTTAAGTGAACTATATTAATAGTTAACTATGTGAGTCAGGCACTGTTGATTATACAGACAAGAGTTACATAGTGTGCTTTTACAAAGAGATCATATAACATTATTTAAACCTACAAATTGCAAGAACTATTTATACTTCAATGGAAGGCCATCATTTTATGCATCATATGAGAGACTTTCTCCCAATGAGGCTCAAGTTATAGGAAAATCAAGATATGTCAGTATGTTATTTTTCCTAACTTCTGTTTGATATGGGAACATAAGAAAGAATAATTTACTTTCATATCATGCAAAAATAAGTTGTAGATTATGTTTTAGATGCAGACAGTTTCATGCTCAAGTATTGATTTTAATGCAGTTAAAGTAGGCTAAAGTAACGAATACTCGTGAATCTTTTCATTTTCTATAAAGTAGGAAGAGTGTATGTTATGTGCGAGGTATGAATGAAGTATCTATCACTAATATGGAACTAATTAGAGGGGAAATTAACTTTAAATTATTCTAGTATTTTATTAATATATTACTAGAAAGAAGACCTCTATTATTTTGATAAGATTTATTCACAATTCACACAACTAAAACACTTTTATATTTGAGATTCCATCTCAACTTACAAATTCATTAAGAAATACCTATTATTCCAATGTAATTATAAATGAACCTATATAAACGCATATTATGCTAATATTCAGTGCACTTTCTTCACTATTCTTTATCAAGTGACAGTGTACTCAGTGTGAACTGTGTAAATGAAAAACAATTTTAAGACATTGTGATTAGTATTACCAGTTTGGAATTTAAGAGATTAATTTTTAAAAAGTAAATAAAGGAAAACACCAGTTAAATGTTTTTGTATAAGAGAATCTTTTGTACAATATTTATATAAACTTTTTGTATAACTAATTAGTTCACCTCTGAAAATTCTTTTATAGAAATATAAGTTATAAATGCAAAAGAAATGAAATAACATCTAAAATCTCTGCCCTGTTTTACAATATAAAAGAATGAAGTTTCTATGAGAGCATATTTTATACACTGTTTCAATTTATTACCTACAAAATGTGCTTCTATGATTTAAAATTTGTTTTGAACATTCACATGATAATTTAGAAAATAAGGTTTGAAAGTATAATCACTAAACATTTAAAAAATATTTTCACTAATATTTTATATAGATCAGTTAAAATATTCAAATAAATTCATTAAAACATATACTTCTTGTATAATTAGAGGTAGATAATTTACCTTTTGTCTTTGCGTGTTATATAATGCTTTGATATTTTAGGGTTTAAAATTTGCGGTACCTTTTATCACTTATTACATAGTACATACTTGTACATTTTTTTTATGTGCCTAGAACAGAGAATGAGAGAAAGACTGATTAGAAAAAAAAAACCAGAGTGCTAAGAGGTGAAGAGTCAGACTCCTCCTTTCCTAGTGTCATTTCACATTTTGCTACTATGCATGAAAGAACTACTTTTGCATTTTTCCAGGGGATTTTTTTACTTTAAAAGAAGTTGACATACTTTTATCAATTTTCGCATCATTTTTCTGAAACAGCTGCTTCAGAAAGTATCAACTGCATTCAGATGAAATATCTTGCCTTCTGGCTTCAGAAAGTACCAGAAGGATCCTTCTTTGTCAGTGTTCTTTACTGTGAAAATACGAACTGGTGCAAATATGCTACATAAAAGAGCAATAGCTTAGGATTCAGAGCCAATATTCTCATCCAAGATCTACTACTTGGGAGAAAATTGCATTAAGAAAGACAATCGTCTGGTATTCAATAAACTGATAGTGTTTTAATACATCCAGGAATATAATACTTACATAGTATAGGTTTCATTGCAAATAGCAATAGAAACATCTGTCATTATGTGTCCAGATTCTGCCAGGGTTTTTCTTTGAGCATAAGCTTTTGATTCTAGATTCTTGATGGTGTTTTGCTGCCAAGAAGTCTGCTTTTGTATTTCCAAACTGCCAAAATAGCTAGTTTCTAAAGCTCCATAATGCACAAAGTACACAGAATGAGCTTAAAACATAGTTTAAAAAACTAAGGAAAACTGCTCATTTTACTTCAGTAATCCTGTTTTGAATATTAGTATATCCAGTTACTACATACTCAGTTTTAGAAACCAAATTCATATAATTTCAACAAGGCCTTTACAAACCACTTACAAAATCTACAGAGAAGTAAAACTGCAAAGTAAATTGAAAAACTTGGATTTAAGAATTCCAGACAAAACACATTTACCTACTGAAGAAAGAGTAAAAACTTTAGAAGAAAATATCTTACATTTTCATATCACTGAAATATTATATATAGATCCTTCCCAAAGGATGCAGTGACCTCACATTTGTATTTTGGAGATTCTGCCAGTTAAATGGAGGTGATTATGGTAAACTGGTGACTCAAGTCATGACAATTTTATTTAGATTTATATTTTAAAATTGTTGACTAGGAATGTCAAAAATAAATTTCATGTGATAGTTATCAGGAATATAAATATCTAATGGACTAGTTCACCTCTGAAAATGTACCTTTTGGTTTATTTGATAATCAAGTTTCTGGCTGCTATTCTTTCAAAACTTCATCTCCTACTGGAAAAAAGAAACTTAGTACATTATACTGTAATTTATATACTGTCAAAAAGATTAACTGCTTCCACATCACTGATAACCACAGAAGAGCTGTTTAAGCATCTTATGGCAATTACTATATTGTCAGAAGTTGTCTACAGATTTTGAGAGGAGAATCATTTGACTTTCATGCTATTATCCTTTGTTTTAAGATGAGTCTTCAATTTAAAAAAATGATACACATGAATATACAGAAACATATGTACAACACAACCAAAATAGAAAAAAAATATTTCGGTATATTTACAATGCTGTGAAATCTAAAACCATATATGTTGATCTTGATGTTACCATTAAAATTTGGTGCAATCGGGGGCCAAGGAGATGGCTCAGTGGAATAAGCACTTCCCTAGCCAGTGCAAGGGCTTGAGTTCAAGCCCCAGTTCTGAAAAAAAAATTGATGCAATGTAGTGAAACAAAATTTCAAACAATATTGAGTCCAAAACACTCATGCAAAGATCTTAATTACCTCGATCAAATGGCACATCCAAGCTAAAGTGATAAGCAGTATCATTTGCAGATATGGGCAGAGATATAACTAAAGATTCTTCCTTACACCTCATTGAATTTTGGAATTATGCTGTGTGAAAAATAGGCAAAAATTTGCTCTTTAACCTTAACAAGCATTAATTGCACATGACTTATTCCAAATAGTGTTGAAATCTATTGTTTGATCCCTCTTATCAGTTAGTTAATCATTACTTAAAACAAGATGTTGACAGTATTGATTCAATAGGGAGAGTTTTCCAAATTTTGATTGCATAGTGTACATTTAACATATGATCAATTTATATTGTTTTAAGAAGTATTTTAATTATAACTGTCATATATAACCCATTTCTTTTAATATCACTCTTAGTTACCCAGAATTATTTGAATTCTGTACATTTCAGGATTGAAAGAAAGGAATTTGCTATCTTTAAGACTAATGGTTTAACAATTATTTTTACACACAAAGAGATGAGCATATCATGTACATGTGCTAGTATATATGGCATTAGCTGTTACAAAACCAGTGAGATAGCAGGGATTGGGGGTTTGATTCCTGGGCCTGCCATGCCGGTCCCGCCCCTGGGGTGCACTGAGGTGGCAATTGAGACTGGGCATGATGGCTCACGCCTGTAATCCCAACACTTGAGAGGCTGTAAACAAGAGAATCACTGAGAGTCAGGTTTAGTAGTGAGACCCTGAACACCTTGTAGACCCTTCCCTAAAATGCAGAAAAATATTGAGATATACGTAGTATTGCAAAATGAAAATCACATAATTTTCATAAGTTTCTGTTTCATCTCATCTATTTAGTCTTGAGTCTTCGAATATAATGAATATATAGCACTTTGCAGTCTTTCTGATACCACTGTTTTCATCTGGATTGCTGCACCATGGTTACCCATAATTCCAATGTTATGTATTCCATTTGGAAGAATAAAACACAAACTTATAAGCTCCAAAATATGACTTTGAAAGAGTCAGTATTAATTAATCAAACCTATGTTGAATATTTTTTTAGTAATTCAATGTCAGTTATACATAAAACACCTACTTCAGGGACATAACACACCATCAAATAACTTAAGATGCTGACTTAGCAAGTATAGTTTCTTCCTGATGTCTTCATAAGCAAAATATGCTTTATTGATTCTCATTTGGTAGAAAATTACCTCTTTGATATCTTATTTTTTTCCTTATCAAAGTCTTTTGCATGAGAATGTCTCTTTTAAGCTTCTGTTCCAGTTTTATTTAAAAATTCTTATCATAATTTTTGTAATTCAACTATTCTACCACTCCAGCTCAATACTGTTCACAATTTTTACAGTGAATATGGTTAAATTTTGGTCAATATTGGTGTTGACCTTGAGTGGGAATATATCCATTTTTTAGTAAGAATTGTTTTCTTAGTGATCATGCTAAATGATAGGTTTTCCATCACTGTATACTTTAAAAATAGAAGCTCTGAGACATTCTGTTCATTATTTTTCATACTAAAAATGGAAGAAAAAGGTACACAATCATTGGAAATGTTTTTACTTTCTGGCAGTGGGATGAATGTTGCCCACAATATAACAGAATAGACTTTGAATTCTCATATTTTCTAAGGATACAGGTGTAATTATGACCTGTTACAAATAAGACATTGAGATTTAAGATAGGAGGTTCAAAAAATAGCCAGCTTTCAAATAATATGTTTGTCACATGTGCATAATAATTGCTTATAAATAGAAAGATTAATAACGAATGGGAAATAGCAAAAAAGTACATTAAAATGATATGAACACAAGATTCAGACATACTTTTAACATTTCAGCCACAAATAACACTACTGAGCAACACATTCATCAAACAGATCTATGTTTTTGTCTTATATTTCTTAAATCAGGACTTACATGTTAACCTCATACAGACAATATATATTATATATAAATGAGTATTTATATACCTAATTAAATAAAAATTATAATGAAAAGTTCAGTTTTATTAACAAAAAACTTTCAAAATAATGTCAAATATTCTCAAAAATGTTCTTTTCTGAAGACAGAATTTGGCTTTATAAAAGAATGATAGGACCAGTACAAAAAAGAAGTACCTCTCATCTACTAAAATGGAAGACTCAGTAGACATTGAACTACTGTTAAAAAATATCTTCAAAAGTGAGCTCTGTGTGAATAGCATATAGTGTTTGAAGATTATTCAAAGATAAAAAGAGCCTAACATCATAACCATCCCAGTCTGTTCAAAGTCTTTGATTCTCTCAGAATGAGAATAAACTGTCTATGTTCATGGCTCTGGGCTTTGCACTAATATGTAAGTGTTAAGCTCAGTATTTCTGGTATATGTCAGAGGATATTTAGGTATCATTTTCTGATTAATCTTACCTTTAAACAGAACTTATTCATTTTGTTATCATTAGTATTTTACCATGTGAAATAATTTTATATTAAAAAGCTTATCAGCTATATTTTAGTCAAACTTGGAAATAAGTTTAATGCTCTTAAGTCAAGGTGAAGCACTCTTACATATATTTGTACTTCCATTTTAACTTAATTAGTTGCTACAATGAAAAGTTTAATAGGCTGTATGTTTAAACTCGTTAATTTTCAGATCTAGATCACTAAATTTATTGTTCAGACTCATATATTGAAAACAAATTAGTATCATTGAATAGTAAAAATCACAACTTATATAATTAAGTATATTGCTTAATTCAGGTGAAATATAACTGTGAACATGTGTTATAAATCTTCCAAAAGGAAAAAGAAATCAAATAACCCACTACCCTTCCAGAAAACCACATAGTTTAGTGAAAGTGGCTTCTGCTTTCTTATTCTCCAGTTGAACCTTAAAAACCCCCTTTAGTCCTAATTTTTTTTCCTAGAAGTAAGAATGATAATGATATTACCCTTATGAAACACTGAGACTCTTAATCCAAATACTGCAATTGAAATATTACTATATCAGATACAGTAGAAATTTCTCAATATATGTTAACTGAGAAATGATCTCTGGAGGGAGTGCATATGGTTTTGTTGTAACCCAGCTTTAATATGGACAATTATTTTCCAGATATTTTCTTAAAATTCCATCAATCTTCTTGGAAAGTCAGACAAATTACACATTTTGTGTAGAAAATATACAATGTCTGGAAGAATACTCCTCCATACTGATCACTTTGGAGAATTATGTAGTGAAGTTGTCTACAAATATTTAGGAGTCCAGATAAGTAGCTTGGCAAGAGGAATACAGATAAAAAGCCCATTTCCCTGAACCTAGGGAAGAGCAACCACTGCAGATGATCTGGAACCTGGGTAACTAGCTGGCCAAGGAATCCAAGTGCCTGGCCCATCACTTTATGTGAAGTAAATCACCTGGAATCTTGCAATTGGCCTTACCAGAGGAACACGAGACAAAGTCAGTCTAATGGGAAAAAATTTGCATACAAACACCCAAACTATTATTTGTTCTGTTATATAACTATATAATTTGCCTCCCTCTATAGAATAAAATACAAAACCAATAGTTACCAAAGTTAGTCAATTTCTAAATTTCACTTGATGTTATTATTATTGCTAACCATACAACTGTAGCTAGGATATCATGTCTGTTTTAAGCACTTGTTCTCCCTTTGGTAAATGTATTGGGAAGTCCTAGGGTAATAAACTCACCAAAGGGCTACACTTAAAGATGCAGGACAGTGCCAAAGGAAAACATTCCATTTTCAATTAATTGTGAAGGCAAGATCTTGTAACAGAAACAACTAAGAATCTCAGACACATAGAAGATATACCTGAAGGACAAACCCTCCTAGAGTAGTGCTGATAGTAGTAATATAGTAACTTAATATAAAAATTTCACAAAGATTATAACATAACTCAAAATAAAGAATTCTTTCTGAAATATAAAATGACAAGATTAGGGAGCAAAATACAGCCACAGACCCCCAGCCCACCAAGAACAATTCCAGAAGACATCAGAATAGAAGCAATAGAAAGACACACTTGAAATCTCTGAAATCACTGCAACTGAAGTAAAAAAAAATAATTCCCGATGGGTATAAAAGAAATCAGGTCAGAAATAATCTCTTATGAAAAATTAAAAAAAAAAAGAAATGATAACCATGATGAAAGAATTGCAGAATGTATCTAAATAAGATATTGAAAAATACATAGGAGCACAGAAAAATGATTGAAAATTAAATGAACACTATAGAAAGAAATAGGAAAGAGACACATTCAAAGAAATATCCAGAAAATTGGAAATTCCATTAAAAGCTAGCAAACTGTTTGAATGAAACTGAAGATAGACTTTCAGACCTTGATGAGATTATTGTTGCTAGCCACAAGGAAAAGAAAGATCTTTTAAAAATAACAAAGAACCAGAAAATATTAATGCAATAACTAAAAGAAAATGTAAATACGAACAACATAAGATTGACAGGTGTCAATTAAAGAGTCAAATCAAATAACATTCAAACAACTTTTTGCGGAAATAATAACCAAAATCTTCCCAATTATGGGGAGAGAATCTGACACACACATAAGTGAGGGATATGCAATTATAATTAGCACCAACCACAATAAATCTACAACCAGAAATATCATAGTCAAATCCAGAAATTCAAGACTGAAACAGCATATTAAAAGCTGTTAGAGTAATTAAAAACCAACTGACAAAGAAAAGTCAAGGTCCAGATGGATTCACAGCTGAATTCTACAAGACATTTACAGAAGATG
>NDGM011151321.1:0-11358 GCA_002564305.1 Octomys mimax | reverse complement strand
CTACTGATTTGATTTGAAACTGTCTCATTGCTATTTGTTTATCAATAAAATTATGGCAGAAAATATATAAAAATAAAAAAATAAAAAATCTGTCATCTGTTACAAGGTAATAATGTACCTGAGAGCAAGAATTATTTTATTTATTTAATGGCTGGCCCCAGCATCGCAACTGGATATAGTAAATGCGTAGCGAATATTTACAAAGTAAGTTTATACAAACGTGCATAAGTTGTGAAAAGTTGTATGATTGATGTCAGTGTTTCAATAACCAGCTGTCATTGCTCATTGACCAAAACATTCCTCAGTATCTGTTTCATGTGTCATTCTCATCTCATTAAAGAATTTACAGTTTTTTTCTTCTTTCGTAAACTATTCCTTATTGTTAAATCTCTCTAGCTTTTTCTAGGGATATTTGAAATATAAAAGGGAGAACAACATATGCTTATTATTGAGTGATACATATATGTATTCTATGTAAATATATAGATTTGCATTTGCATTTGTGTGTGATTGTGTGTGTGTGTGTGTTTGTCTGTCTGCCTGTCTATAACCCATAAATATCTAGCTGAGAATCTGCCTTTCCTAGTATAAAACAATAAAACACATTCTGGAATTAAATGCTTTCTTATTTCTCCAAGTAGAGTTAGACTAATCTTTTCCTGAAAGTCCCCATCTCTTAATTGCTTTACAATAACATTTTTTGGTATTTTGTATTTTAAGGAAGTGTCTACAGGGTGTTCAGGGTCTCACTATTAGATTGGACTTGTAATGATCTGCCTGTTTATAGCCTCCCAAAAGTTGGGATTATAGGTGCACGTCAGGATCCCCAGTCTCAATTGCTGTTTCAGTGTGCCCTGGGGTCTGGGGCAGGGTTGGCACAGGATGCCTGGGATCAAACCGCAGCCCCTGCACCTGATTGCAGGTGCTTTAATCCACTGAGCTATTTGGCCGGCACTCAATTTTGGATCAATCTTGCTCCCTTCATTTTCAATAAGGAAGAGTCATTGCTATTAAGGTCTTTTTAAAAAATCTGTGAACAGAATCTTATGTATGTAAAATCTCCACAATACCACTACTGTAGCTTTGTTCTTCAATTTCATCACCAGTGTACCGTGCTGTCCAGGTACCCATGGTCTATTCTTCAGATTTTGTAGATTCTTTGTTAACCATGTTTGCCACCATCTTTCATCTATTATTTAAAAATTCTATGTCCTTGATTTGAAATACATTTCACATCAATCATAGGGCTTTTTGTCCATTTTATTCACATTGTTACTTGATTCCAGCACAAATTGTCCTGGAGCAACCAGCCTGCTTGTGTATAGTGTTATTTGATTTTACTTCAATCTTTATATGATTCTAAATAATTTCTTTATAAATAAATGTTACATCTCAAATCGCCTTCTCAAAATCTGAGACTGCCTATTTACTTCTCAATAAACTTCAAAATTCTTAGTGTGATACTCACAACAGGATGTCAAATAACTTATCTTTTTTGTTTTGAATTCTAGTTCAACCTTCTTAAATGCTAACTGAAAACTTAAGAGACTGGCAGCTCTCCATGGACCCTGAACACTCTCGTGCCATAGCATTCTCCTCCTCTCTGTCGATATCCATGAACCCCACTTGCTTTCTGATAGAATTCCTCCCTTCTCCAGTGATCAAATTGAATATCCTCATCCTATTCTCAGAACTAATCAGTTTCCTTTCTGCATCCATAATACAAATCCTATTAAATAGACTGATAAATTTTCTGTCATTATCTCTATAATACAAGATATAAAGTTACATTTCTTCTAGAGTTCAAAACCTTAAAGAATCAGGGTAATCTCTGCACCCACACAGCACTCAGCACAATGTCTAGTACATAAACTACACACAGTAAAGGTATAACTGGATAATGCGTAAAATGTTCAACTATATTTCAATCATGATGAGCTACTTTATGCATTTATCAATAGTAAAGTCTGTACAGGTCTGTGAGTCTTTTGTCTCTTCTATGAATGGAACTTCTAACACAAGTTTGTTTCCTGAAAGATTAAATTTTCTTTTCAATACCAGGGGCTCTCAGTTGCTTTCAATAGCTCTAAAGCACTTGGGTCATATATAACAATCTGTATATTTTTTAAATTAATAATATCCTGACACCCTGTGGCAGTGCTTGAGTTGGATCACTTTTAGGCTGATGGACTGTGAATGATTTAGTTGGTTACTACTGTGCCAGAAAATAACAAATAGCAAACCCATTACTAAGCAGCATGCCCTGATTTCATAATTTGAGAAATTGAAACAAAGAGGAATATGAAGCAAAAGAAGTGAATTGAAAAGAAAAAGATGTAACATTTCATGCATCTCACCATATGATTGAGAGAGATAATATTTTTAACATCACATACTTGCAGATACTGAAATAGATTTTAAGACTGGAGTCATGCATTTTAACCACAGGTGGTGGTGTGTACTGTTTCCTCTAAGATATTAAAAATATCTACAGAAACAAAGCATACAAAAGTGTTGGAATTTCCTCCTTATATAGTTAGCTGATATTGATAGATTATAATAGACTTTCCATATGTTTTATTTGCTCTTTAACAGAGAGGCCAGACTTCTGCTTTTTATAAAGAAAAACAGCTGTTAATTTATGCATTTAAAGAAACCTGACTCATTTTTGGGAAAAAAACGACTCCTCAAACCATTTAAATAGATTAATACAGTTGTATTTATAGAGCTTTGTTTAAGCAACACTAAAATTTCATAGCTTTGAAGCTGCCAAAGCGCATTCACGTTTATTATTCCATATGAACCTCAAAATAAATGTGTAAAAAACCAATATTAACCCATTTTCCACTGATGTCATTGAGAAAATAAGATCAAACTACTCACAATGTTAAGTGAACTAAATCAGACACAGAAGCTTACCTGTCATTTGGTTTCCCTTAAATGAGAAAAAACAAAATATAAATAAATTTAAGAGCACAATAAGAGACAGATATAGGAAACAGAGACAGATATCTTTTGCACATGAGAAGAAAACTATGAGTTTAAAGAAGAGGATAAAGAAAACATGAATATGTGTTATATACATGTACAAATGAATGAATGTAATCACTGTATACTGGAAATATGTAGTAATAAAAATAAAAATGTTTCCACTTTATTCTTCACTTAATGAGATAGCACTTTACCCTCTTCAGCCCCTCCAAAAGGATTCTATCTACAGTCACAAAAGCCACACCACCCATGGATGCCAAAGGAGCCAAGAATTGACAAGAATTGAGAATGAGATGGAGGAGTACCAAGATGACAGAGTAGTAAGAAGCAGAAAATGTTTCTCTGAGAGTTGCCATCCAGATGCTGAAATAGCAATACATGGAAGAAGAAAAGGAGGAAAGTGGGTCCCCTGGACCCAGGAAGCATCTGAAGCCTGAATTACAGCCATCAAATGGAGTAAAAAGATAAATATCAACTAAGAAGAAGGTAGCTGACAGCTCCTTCTCACCACACATGAGAAGTAGTTCAAACCTGAAGACACCTGGTGACCACAAAGGCCGTCTTAGAGAGACATGGCATTGGAAAGGAGCAGAGAACATGAAGGACTACACTAGTTAGATGTAATTGTGAGAGCTCAGTCATTCCAAATGAGAGAACAATTGACAGGGAGCCATTTTGGACAGGAGTGAACTGAGCTCACAACTCAGAGCAGCTGAAGTCTCCATCTAGTGGCTTCCAGGTGGGCTCAGGCCAATGATGGGTGCAGGAAAAATGACTGATCTCAGCCAGAGGTGCAGGAGCAATGAGATTATCCACTACCACATCAAAAAGCTGGCTTGCTGGGCTAATTAAATATGGTTCTGGTCTCTATCTCCACACATTGTCTACCAATGATAGCAGAGACAAACCTGGAAGTGAACTCTTTACTTTCTCCTTTTGTGTCTTGTTCTTGTGATGGCATTCGTTTTGTTTTTGTGTTATTGTTTGATAGTTTTCTCTTCTTCACTATTTAATCTTGTTTTTATATGAGTGTGTGCACATAAGTCCAAAAATAAGTGTGAAAGTATGTTATAGCTTTTTTGTGGTTGTGGTTCTGTTCTTCTTTATGTATCTTCATTCTCTCTTTCCCTCTACTGCACCAGCACCCTAAAGTTAGCCTAACTCCCTTCATCTTCCAGCCTTATTTCTAATCTTGTCCTCTTCTTCTATTTTTTATTTACTCCCTAACCCCTTTACATTTTTACCTGTTAAGGAAAAATTGACATATTGAGGACTTACGTACTGCATATAATTTTCTGGTTTGTTTCAGATTTTGTTATATTATTGAATCATTATTAATACTGCTAAAAGTGGCAAATAAATTAATGGTTTCCTCAGTTTGTCATTTTATGGGCTGTATTTGATGATTTTGTTATTGCTGATGGTATCAATTTAGCCAAAAGTAACATAATTGTTCTAAATAGCTATTCGCTGTTATTCCAAGAATAAAATTAAGTAAAGTTCACGGAAAATAATTTGGTCCCATGTCAAAAAATCAGGGGATGGGCTAATCAGGTAGCAATATTGCAAACCCAACAAATTGCGGATATAGGATCTTTCAATAGACTCAAAATCCAAAAATCACCTCAATTGCAAAATATCACAGAGAAGTAGTCATTTTCTAGGGTTTCTAAAAACTAGCAAAAAAGCAAATAAGCATAGAAAATTTAAAAGCATTGTCCCAGGAATTAAACTTAGAAAAAGAGAGAAAACAAAACAAAAGAAAATAAGAAGACATTTAGCCTAGACACAACTACAGAATTAAAGTTTACCAAAGGCAAACCAAGGATATAATGAGGAACAAGACAAGAATGCCTACTATCTCTACTCTTATTCAATGTAGTCTTGAAAACTTTAGCCACGGTAATTAAACAGGAGAAACAAATAAAAAGATTAATAATAGAAAAGGAATAAATTAAAATTATTTATAGATAATATGATATTCTACATAGAAGACACAAAAACTCCACTAAATCTGCTAGATTCAATAACCAAATTCAGTAGCATAGCTGGTTATAAAATCAACACTCAAAAGTCAATAGCCTTCCTATACACTGAAAACAAACTCACTGAGAGAGATATTAGAAAACCTACACCTTTTACAGTAGCATTCAAAAAATGAAATACCTAGAAATAAATCTAATGAAGGATGGAAAAGACCTCTGCATGGAAAACTGCAATACTCAAAGCAGAGATTAAAGTGGTTATCAGAAAATGGAAAGCTATCCTATCCTCTTGGATAAGAAAAACCAATATAGTGAAAGCGGCTATAATTAGGAAACTCTTGTATAGATTTAAATCAATTCTGATTAAAATTCCAACAGCACATCTCACAGAATTAGATCAAACAATCCTACAATTCATTTGGAACCAGAAGAGATCTAGAATAATGAAGCCAAGTCTAGGCAACAAAGGCAAGGCAGGAGACATCACAATCTGTGAGTTGAAATTATGCTATGAAGTACTGTGATAGAAATAGCATGGTATTGGGGAAAAAGAATGGAAAATAAATGGAACAGATAAAAAGATGCAAAAACTACTTGAGATAACCTCAGCCACCTTATCCTTGACAGTTACCAAACCCATTCGCTGAATGAAAGATAATGTCTTTAATAAACAGTGCTGGAAAAACTGGCTTTGCACATGCAGAAAAGTAAAATGGATCCATGTCTTTCAACATGTACTAAACTAAGTTTGACATGTATCAAAGATTTCAGTATTAGAACAGAAACATTCAATTTGCTAGAACACAAAATAGGTAAAACTATATAATAGTTAAAACTATTAGGAAAAGTCTTTATAAATAAAATACAAATCCAAAGTATCTATCACAAAGAATCAACAACTGGGATATCATCTTACTAAAAAGCTTTGCACAGCAAGAAAATAAACAGAGTGAAGAGATAATCCACTATGTGGGAACAAAACGTTTGCCAGCTCTTCCTCAGACCAAGGATTACTATCAAGAACATGTCTAGAATTAAAAATATCAGACTCCCCAAATTTGAAGATCCAATCAAAAAATGGGCATCTGAGATGAATACATACTTCTATGATGAAGAAATACAAACAGCAAATGAATATTCGAAAATGTTTAAAATCACTGGTCTTTTGAGAGATGCAAAATGAACAACACACAGATTCCATCTCACTCTGAAAAGAAACATATTATCAAGAAATAAACAAATAACAAATGATGGAGTGGGTATGGGGGAAAAAGGAGCCCTTCTTCACTGTTGATGGGGGTTTAGAAGGTGAAACTACTATGGAAATCAATGTGGAGATTCCTTAAAAACTAGTATTGTAGGTCAAAAGCCATTCTCCGTGCTCACCTGATGGCTCAGTGGACTAAAGTGCCTGCTTAGGCAGAATGTAGTGGCCAATATTGTATCTCAAGCTTGCCATGCTGGCCCCACCTCTGGGGAATGCTGAGATAGCTATTAAAACTGGGCGTGGTAGCACTTGCCTGTAATCCCAGCACTTGGAATGCTGAAAATAGGAGAATCACTACAAGTCAGATCTACGTAGTTAAACCCTGTATATCCTGTAGACCCTGTACCAAATTACCAAATACACAAAATAAGCCATTCTTCTGGGCATCTTCCAAGAAGAACTAAAAACTGTAGCAGATATATATATGCATCCATGTTTATAGCAGCACAACTTTTTTTTTGAACATTATTTTATTTTAAAGAGTATAAGCAAAAACAAAAGTATAAACATATAGCCAAAATAAAGACAAATACGGTAACATACAACAATACAACTTTTAATAGCTAGATGTTGGAAACAATCCAAATGCCCAACAACCAAGAAAAGGATAAAAAAGATGTGGTCTTTTTATACAATGGAGTATTACTCTTCCTTAAAGAGCGATAAAGTTGAGACTTTTGTAGGTAAATGGATGGAATTTGAAACCATATTCATGAGTATAGTACAATAGATGCACACATGTAAATATTGGGTTTCTCCCTATTGTGAAAAGTGGAAATAGTAAATATAATAGAAAATGTACAGTAGATTTTATAAAATAAAAAATCATAATAAAGAGAAACTGGCATGGTGAAAGAAGAAAAGAAAGGAGAGAAAAGCAAATATATATATATATATATATATATTATATAAAATTTCATTATACTACTAATTTCTCTTAGTTTATTGAAAATAAATTTTTGTGCTAATATTGTTAATATTGTTTGGACAATTAAATGCATATATCTTATATTTTGTGTAGCTGATTTAAAGATAGCAATGTACAACAGATTTATCATTGTTACTCTCTTATTTTCTTGATTGGAAATTTCAATTTACTCCTTTTTTCTCTTTAAGAAAAATTGAAAACAAAAATAATATAACTCTTTACAGCCAATAACTAGGAATAGAAATAATGTATTATATCTAGTAAGCTTAGGTTTATCTGTACCATCCTCTGCTTTGTCCTTCTTCATGCTATATGTTTCCCTTTGAATTACACACAAGGATGAATGAAAACATGGAGTCAAAACACCATTTTCAGGGGCTTAGAAGATGCCTCAGTAGAATAATTGCTTCCTTGACAAGCACAAGGGTATGAGTTCAATCCCTGGTTCTGCCCCCACAAAAAATAATAATAATAATAATAAATAAAAAACCCACCATTTTCTATTTTGGAAAATGCAAATCATTATTTAGAAAGGACTGACCTGGTATAGTAATAAAGGAAAATATCAAGCTAATTTTAATTGACCTGTCTTAATTCTTCTTTACTTACATAAAAGCTTACTAAAAAGCTTTTGCAGGGCTGGGGAGATAACTCAGTAAGATAAGCGCATGAATGGCAAACTCAAGGATCTGAGTTCAATCCCTGGTTATGAAAAAAAAAAAAAGCTTTCGCACAGCAAGAAAAAATAACAGAGTGAAGAGACAACCCACAATGTGGAAACAAATGTTTGCCAGCTCTTTGTCAGACAAAGGATTACTACTAAGAATATATCTAGAATTAAAAATATCAGACTCCCCAAATTTGAAGATCCAATCAAAAAATGGGCATCTAAGATGAATACATACTTCTATAATGAAGAAATTCAAACAGCAAATGAATATTTGAAAACTGTTCAAAATGACTGGTCTTTTGAGAGATGCAAATTAAACAACACAGATTCTTCTTTACTTACCTATGTATAACATGGGTACTTGGGAAATAAAGAAAGATGAATCAAGATGGGCCTTGCCAAAAATAAGTAGTATTTTAAAATCTATCTATTCCTCTCTATGTAGATATCCATCTACCTACCCATCCATTCATCTATCCACCTATTAAATCCATTCTACATACCTACCTATCTACTGCACTACCTACCTGTTCGTTGGTTTTACAAAGATAGACTGCCAAATATAGTACTCCATTTGCATGTATCTAGAATCTTAGAAACTTGAATACCTTTGTTTGCCTATAAATGAACCTTGAATGTTGGTAGTAGTTTCCAAAAGAGGAGTGTAGCTATTCATGCTTTTTACTGAAAAACCTTTCTCCTCTATCAAAGAATCTTGTCTTCTTCAACTGAGTCAAAGGTATAAGACAAAGGGACAATGGGACATTAGAGAGAAAAGGTCAATTGTGTAGCCTTCCGTATCAGTCAACTCAACCCTAGGTGTCAATGTTGTAGATGTTTCACCCAGATTGCCCCTACAGCTTCAACTGTTAGCATGTATATAAATTTACTTTAACTGCATTGTTTGCTCATTTTTAGCTGACATGTATCTATGGCTCAACTGTAACACTCATTTTGCTCCCAAAATTTCTTAATCTCATTCAAGCATACCAAAGTACCCTTTGACTCAACCATCCCTAACCATGTACATAGAATCTGACAATAAGAGTTCGGTAATGAAATCCTTGTAATATTTAGTATTTGTTTTGAATATTAAACAAAGGCCTGTCAAAGTGTGCCTACTTTACATGCTTATGAAAAAAATGATTTAAAAATAGCCTTGACATCAATGTGGCTATGTCAAAATTGTTCATTAAAGGGCATTCTACTTTTCCATTGTTGGATCTAATGTGCAACATCCACAATTTAAGGAAGAAATGTTCAATATTGTCACATTTCTAGTCTATAATTAGCTGTTTCCAAGGTAGAAACACCATAGGAGAAGGACACGAAGAAGCAAGACTCTTCAGTTCACGACCACTGGGATGCAGAACAGAAAACACTGAGAGAGGCATGGGTAATGCACCATACGTTGTGCCCAAGGTCACACATCACACTAGGCAGATACACCCAGGATTTTTCCTTGCTAATATTCTAGGTGTTTCTTAAACCAGAAAAGTTGACATATTAGGATTAATCATCAATATTTACTCTGTGAAAAATGTCTCACCCAAACACAACTCCTTAAACCCTACTTAAGCTCTAAATAAAGACAATAGAAAGGTCATAAATCTACCTACATAACAGAAATATATTGAGCACAAACAGAAACCCAAGGACCTTTATCAAGGTCTCTGTGGCTCTAGCACTTTTCAAAAGACCAAGTCGAAGTCTCTTCTCAGACTCAAGATAAACTTTTAGCTGTAAAGCTTAGTAAAAATATTTTTTAAAGTTAAATAACATCTAGGTATAATGACACAAGCTAAATATTTCCATTACAAAAGGGAAAACAAGAGAGAATGAAAATAATCCAAAGCAAGTTGGAGGTCCACCAGGGCAAACATTGCATCCTATAGTTTCATATTTGACATCCAGGTTTGCAGGGTTAAAATGTAAATTACATAGGGGATGGGCAGGCCCACTCTTTTGGCCTTGCTGATTGTAACCCACATGATCTCTTGCAAATTCTTCCAGAGATAATTCACATTCTTGGCATCTCAGACAATTTAGGTTCTCTAGGGTGCCACTATCTTCATTCCTACAACTCCATGCATCAATTTCTCAAAGGCTCCTTGCCTGGCCTCCTAGGCCTCCCTTTGAAATATAGGTGGAAGACTTTCTGACTATATAAATTTTGCATTTGTCATGTCCATGAAATCACCATTACATTGACAACACTAAGGTTTCCTCTCTGTGGAAGAAATAGTCAAGTTCCCTTGAACCATGACTACACTGACCTCTGAGTAGCTGGATAGCTGAAAGCAGTACAAGGGATCTCAATAAATCAGTTCCCTGAAAGGACCCCTGAAGCAGTCATCCCTGTTAGTCTTTTCTCAAATGGAAAGTTTACACTTTTGATTTTTATACCTGTAAATGTCTAGGATCTTGCTGATTCCTGAGATATCCTCAATGTATCTCTTTATTGTCTCTGTAAAAATAACTTCATTTCTTTTTTATTTTACTAATGTCTTTAGCAACCATATCTTATTTGGCTTCAACTTTATACATACTTTCTTCTGTTTGAAAAAGTGTTTCATTTTCTTTTTTTCTTTTTTTCCCTGGAACTGGGTATAGAACTCAGGCCCTTGCACTTGCCAGGGAAGCACTTATTCCACTGAGCCATCTCAACAGCCCCCTCATTTTCTTTTGTTACACATTTTGCCTTAATTCTCACCAGCAATCTTGCTAAAAGGAGACAGTGGTGCTCAGGTCATAGGCTGGATGTTGAAGTGTCTTGATATTTTTCTGCAAAATTATTTAGTCCACCATTACTCATAATTTAAATCCCCTGGAAAGTCTCTAGTTACCAAAAAAACAGAGAGAATTTTTTTCCAGAATGTAACACCCATAGTTTCTGATCCAAATGGCAAGTGAGGCTTTGTTCCCAACTGAAATAGCCTGAGCCTGGCCTTAACCTTTCACACTCCTATCAGCATTCTGGTCTTTTGAGATCCAACCAGAATCACACGTTAAAATATTTTTACATAAATTTAGGTTTTCTCTCACTTGCACTTCCAACGTTTCCATACTTTTTCAATAAACTACTACTAATGATCTCTAAAACACAGTCAGTCTGACATCTTCAACATTCTCAATGCAAAAGAAATTGAAACACAGCAATTTTCTCACTTCCAGAGACAATTTGTTACATTTTTGTACTTTCCCTTTGCTAAGATAAAATACACAATGTCCACAAATTAAAGAATGGAAGGTGTAATAGCAGTGAGTTATCTGCAGAACTGGTAATGTCAGAAGTTGTTGACTTGAGCCTTTTAGAGCTCAGCATATTAATACAGCTTTACTTTTTGTACCTTATTTTTATATTTTTCTGCTGGAAGGTTAAGACCAAGATAAATCAAGACCTATATAACAAGAAATGTAACTTTTACGGACTACTGTAGTATATTGGATTAATTTATTTTGCTGAATTCATGCACCTACAATACTTAAATGGCAATGGAATACCCATCTCTGACAA
>NDGM011151309.1:0-14623 GCA_002564305.1 Octomys mimax | reverse complement strand
GTTTGGCGCGTAGATATTCATGAGTGTTACCTCTTCCTCTTGAATTTTTCCCCTGACCAGTATATAGTGACGTTCTTTATTTTGTTTGATCTTTGTTGTTTTGAAGGTGAGGCTGTCTGAGAATAGGATTGCTACCCCTGCTTTTTTCTCAGTAACCTGTGCTCTGCTAATATTAAGGTAGTCTGTGTATTAATTAAGCAATTTGCTAAGTACATTGTGATAAAAACATTTTTATATCAATTCAAGGAATGATCTTAATCTTCCTTTAGTAATATCTACATCAATTACATTAAAATAAATAGAAATAGAAAGAAAATATAAAAAGATATGCTCTAGGACAGAAGTTTAACTTGGTGGTGCAGCTCCTGCCTAACAACCATAAGGTCCTGAGTGCAATTTCTATAACCAAAAAGAAGATAAAATCACTTTGAAAAATTTGAAATATATGAAATAAATAGTGCTAATTTTATTTCCTCTTGAAAGATATCCTTAACATGGAAAGAAATACTACTGACACAAGTAGTAGGGAATTCCATATTTCAAACTGTAGTATGATCTATATTTGAAGATGAAAATATTACATACAGATATCAGGATTTCAGCCAGGCGAGGTGGATACACATTGGAGGTTTAAAACTATTCATGATTTACAAAGGAGAAATGAAAGTTGAGCCACTCCTGGGAAGTTGACAATTTTGTAAGACTGCATCAGAAATTTTTTAAAAGGTAATTGATTGGAGCTAGAATTCAATGGATAGTACAGTAGCTATATTATTAAGTTTTGAGGAGCATAGATAATGTTTGAGCATAATGTTTTCTATACTGGATACATTAATTCATATTCCCATGAAGTGTATCTAAATATTTCCATTCCCTAATTTATCTCAAGAGCTTGTTAAATTCTCTTTTACAATAGCCATTCATTGATATTTATTTCAGTGAGAGTGACTATCATGTAGATATTTTCATCTAACTCATTTATCTTTTATAGGAAAAAATCATTGTTTAGATATTTTTCTTTATATGTTAGTACATTTGTTTTTTTTCTAATTTTATGAAAGGGTCTACATGATGTTCAGGGTCTCACTATTAGATCGGACTCATAGTAATTCTCCTGTTTATAGCCTCTCAAGTGCTGGGATTACAGGCGCGCGCCATCACGACCGTTCTCAATCATCTTCTCAGCACACCCCGAGGAAGGGGCTGGCATGGCAGGGCCTGGAATTGAACCCCTGATCCCTGTGCCTGTTTGCAGGCGCTTTAATCCACTGAGCTATTTGTCATGCCTTTATATTTGTATTTTTTATTTGAGAGGTATGAATTCTTTTTTTTTTTTTTTTAGTGGTATGAATTCTTATACAATGTATATATTATTTTTATCAGTTGGATATGTTTTCCACTCCAATGGAAATTATCTCTTGAGTCAGCTTTTTGTTTCCTTTATTGTTCAGTTGCTTTTGCATGTGAAGGAATTCTATTTGATTATTTTTGTGATTTTGTCTGTTATTTTAGTGTCTTGATCAAAAAAGATTTTCCTGTCCTATAGTTATGAAAACATTTCTTGAGGATATTTTATAGTAACATTGTTTCACTCTCATTCATATTTCTTTGCAAATATATCATTAAGATAACTTGATGGTTGATATTTTAATTTTGAAATATTTAATCTATATTTCTAATGTGAACTCATTTATTTTTTTCTAATAGTTTTGGCTTTCAAAAATAATTCATTTTCTATATTTCAACTTGTAACATTTCTTTATGCATTTTAAATATATGGCTCTGCTTTTATTTTATTTTGTTATGATGTTCTGGAGTTTGCAGAAGCCACTATGATAAAGTTGGGTGGAGTTTTGGTCCTCTGTAGGGCTCAAATACATTTCCTAATGCAAAATATTTACAATTTCACCACCAGATAACCTGTGTGTAAAATGCCATCTAATGTCAGTAGAGGTCTTTAGCAGGATTAAATGGATGCATCACTGGGCAGAAGCACATTGAGCAACACTTTTTTTTTTTTTTTTTTTTTGCGGTACCAGGGATTGAACTCAGAACCTTGCGCTTCCCAGGCAAGTGCTTATTATACTGAGCTATCTCCAAGGCCCCGTAGGCAACACTTTAGGACAAAAATGAACCGGTTGACACAGACCAGGACTGTGGGGCAGATGGAGAAGTTGGAGCATTGCTCATCAGAAACAGAGACACAGTAGATAGCGGGGGTTCTTTCCTGTTGTTCTTTCACATAGAAGTATGTTGAGAGGTTACCATACTGTAAGACATAATCGCAAGTAGATGGAGGAGAGGGTTGGGATGTTCCCATTACTCAGAGATGGTAAATGCTGCAAAGGATGGGTGATGACTCAAGTGTCCTGGGTTCATCAACTCAGAGACCCCAAATACCAAATTATCACTGTGAAATAATTAAGATGCACAATTATGATAAAGTCTTTAAAATGAAAGTTATAGGCATGGTGGTGCCTCTCAGTGATAGAGCATGTGCCCTACATGTACAAAGTCGAGAGCAATTATAGGAGGTGCCAACTGGAAAAAACCAATTGAATATTTTGCTAGGTGAATATGTAGAAATTATAAGAAAAATAAAACCGTTAAGATTGTAAATAATTTACCATAAACTCAGCCATGTGGTTTAACAAATTGGTTAAATCACTGATTTCTGATCATTGGATGTGCATGTGCCAACTCGTGGTTATGTACTGCACACGTGTACTGGTAAAATTTTGAAAAAAGGAAGAACATGGATGAAAGCATCAAACTGAAACTGGTGAAGTGTAAACTACAGAAATGGAATAATATTATCAGCCAGTTCTCAGGCATTTTTCACTCTGCTTTGCAAAAAACGTAAATCAACTTGTCCACAGATGATGGCTGAGGATGAGTTTAAAAGGACAATAAACTACATGAGTTTTGGAGTAATGTCGGTGTAAATGAACTCCAAAAGGAGAAGAAGGAAGGCCCTAAACTGTAATTTGGCATCTACAGCATAAGTACAGATTCTGTGATCATCGCAGAGTGAGAAATCCACAACTCAAGGGAGACTCCAAACTAGAGCTCATGTTGAAGAACACGCAGCAGCAAATGTGAGGTGGTCTTGGAGCCAAGGGCTGAGCTGCTGGCTGTTGACCTGAAGCAGGTCAGAGAAGGAGCAAAAGGAGGCGTAGAATTGGGTCAGAGCAGGCACTGCACACAGCACCTACACAGGAGCTCACACTTTGTCATGGGGCTGGGGAGGCTCATACCTCAGAGCTATGCTGAAGTTGAAGGAAAAGGCACAGATCCAGCCTGTGGGAATGGTGCTCTGTTGTTTCCTTACTTCTTGCTTGAAATTCTCTGTAGGAAGAGGAAAGATCACTTGACACTGAGGATCTGCTTCTGGGCCTATTTTCACCTCTGTATTCTTTCTGGGGTCATGGGATGTCTACAGAAATGTTTGCTAATGGATTACTTGAAGTTCTATTTTGAATTTTGTAATTGTTTTTGTGTACAAGTACATGGATACAATGTCAGCTATATGAGTGGCAAATGTCTTGTCCTACTCAGCAGCTTCTCTTTCATTTCCTTCATAGACACATAAGGTGCAAATTAGTTCTGAATTTAATAAAATCCAGCCTAATTTTTCTTTTATTTATTACAAGTTCTCTAATGATTACTAGTTAACTGTTAATAAATGATATATATTACATACATTATATAATAAATTCCATAAGAGCCTCAATTCTACATTGGATATGCTCATACCAATATGTTGCTCTATTTTAAAAATATTTCTTTATAAGTTGTTAACCAAATTTTAGGAAATTTGTATAACATCAAGTTCATAATTTTTCTGTTGAAGTGTCATGGCTCTGACTTGTCTGAGTGCCTCATTCTCTCCATTGACAGCTTCAGGAGTACCAAACCCCATTAAAAATTCCTGAAGTTTAATTTTCACAGTAGATATCTCAAGCCCTTCAGCATGGGGAGTTAATGTGTCTTCTTAATTTTCAATGGCAATCAGAAACATGGAAATAAAAGCCATGATTTGGAAGGAAATTTAGTTTTCATTTATGGGCACTGCTAGGAATCATTTCTGATATCTCAAGTCTAGGGAGGGAGGTCGTTATGGAGTTGTAAGCAATAAGCAGAGGACTTAGCTGTCTCTGATTTTTTACTACTATATGCATCACAGTGGGGAGCTATGCATCACATTGGCCTACAATTTTTAGGAGACAGTAGTAACAGCAACTGTAACAGGAACCTGGGAAACTAAAAAACTGGCTGAGGAGCATTTTGTGATACACTTCCACTGATGGTGTTAATAATATGTACTTTACTGTAGTGGTTTTATAATTGTCAATATGTTGTTGTCTATATTTCTGTAAATCTAGATGTGTGTTTAACTGGCTAAGGACTAGTCTGAAAGGACAGCAAACTGCATATGTTCTGGAATAATGTTGGTACTTAGGAAATGATACCTGAGAAAATTTACATAAAGTGGGTAGAGTTTGGTTTATAGTTTCTCAGATTTGACTCATGTTCAGCTGTCTACATAGATATGAGCTTGTGTTGAGACAGAACGTATGGAGTGTGAGCCTGTAGCAAAGCACAGCTATGTGAGAAAGAAAGAAGAGGAGGAGAAAAGGAAGAAAAGAAAGAGGATAGAGAGGAGAGGCAGGGTGATGGAGAGAGACATAGAAAGAGAGAAAGAGAGAGGCTGAGGACAAGATATAATATACAGGACAACAAGATCATGACATCCTTTTTCAAAGAAGATCCTGATTTGTAATAGCCCAATCAGCTAAGACCTACATAACAGGAGGAATTCATTGAATAAATTCCCTCCCATATGATACAATCACCTCTTTAGGCCCTGTCTCTCCTGTCTTTGAATATGGTTTCTCTGGAGGCAAAGGCTTCCATGCATGGGCTTTAGGAGCCATTTAAGATCTAAAATACTACAGAATGTCTTTGAGCCTATGTTGGTTCAGTTTCACATCCTGCAGAATAATATTCATGGGACTGTGTTGTACTGATGTGTAGGCTACTACGAGCTGGGATATGTGTGTACGTTGTGTGTTATCAGTAACCCACTGTAGCCCCAGTACCAGGCAATGGTTATGATGCATCTTATAAACAAAGAATATCATATCCCTTGCATAAAAACCTAAGAAGGTCAAGTGATATGGAGTGTAAAGAGTAACAGGAAGTCAGAGCCCCGGGATCTGTGGAGGAGAGGATCACAAGAGGGAGACAGGATGGACACACTCTCTAACACTCTCCTCCATGCGCAGCAGAGAGGGAAATGAGATGAGATGCAGCCTGAGATCTTGTACAGGAGGATCCTGAGGCTGAGCCTCTGTGCTCCTCTTGCACAGTAATATGTGGCTGTGTCTGCAGGGTCCACAATGCTCATCGTGAGGAACACCTGGTTGTTGGGGGGTGTCCTTGGAGATTTGAGGGCCAGCTCTTCAGGACTGGGATGTAGGCCTTATCATCATCATACCAAATGTGTGCCAGTCACTCCAGGCCCTTCCCTGGGGGCTGACGGATCCAACTTACAGCCATACCACTTGTGCTCAGTGAGAAGCCAGAGAAGGAGCAGGTCAGCCTGAGGGTCTCAGTTGGTGTCACCAGCCCAGGGCCAGACTCCTTCAGGGTTACCTGGGACATGACCCCTGTGGAGAAACAGAAGAAACTGAAACTGGTTCAGACTCTAACAGGAGCCTTTGGATCTCTGAGGCCCTGACCCAGGCACTCACAGGCAGAGACTGTCAGCAGCAGCAGGAGAAGGAAACAAAGTCTGTCCATGGTGACACAGGAGTCCTGAGTCAGGCCCTGCTGTGTTTTTCAATCCAAGAGGGAAGGAGCTGGAAGAGATTTTCTTTCCTTCCCCAGGTCCTGACCCTGATGAGGGAACTTAGGGACCACAATACAGAAGAAGCCAGGCTGTGCTAGGCAGCACCTGTTACTCAACTTTGACTTCCACATCTGTTCCCATGGGGGATCCTGGCAACTCAGGACCAGGCTGTTAGACACAAAGCCTCAGATGATGTCTGTGGTTGGAGGATGTCAAGGCCAAGAGGCTCCCTTTGCTGCAGACAAAGTCTTCCCTGTGCTTTCTGTCCTGGAGAATGGGAGCAAACCATGGCAGATGGTTGTTCTTCTCCCAGAGCAATGTGTGATTGGGGTTAGCATGAGGCTATTCCTACATGTTCAGTTCTGTCTTCTCTGTGATAGAAAAAGAAAGATGAAAGTTACCCTTAGGAATAATAGGTTAATCTCTTTCAAAGACTGTCCATGATGCCACAGGAGTCCTGACCCAGGCCCTGCTGTACTTTTCAACCCAAGAGGGGAGGAGCTGGAAGGGATTTGCATTCCCTCCCCAGGTCCTGACCTTGATGGGAGGACTCAGGGCTCAGAACACAGAGCAAGCCAGAGTCTGATGGATAGCACCTGGGCTTGAGCTGTGACTTCCACATCTGCTCCCATGGGGGATCCTGGCAACTCAGGACCAGGCTGTTAAACAGAAAGCCCCAGATAATGCCTGTGGTTGGAGGATGTCAAGGCCAAGAGGCTCCCTTTGCTGCAGACAGGGTCTTCCCTGTGCTTTCTTTCCTGGAGGATGGGAGCAAACCAGGGAGATGATTTTTTCTCCCAGAGCAATGTGTGATTTGAGTTAGCAGAAGGCTATTCCTGCATGTTCAGCTATGTCCTTTCTCTGACAGACAAAGGAAGGAGATAGCCTTAGAGAGGAACACTAGGTTAATCTCTTACACTTCGTTTTTGTACAGGTGTCTGCCTGTCAGCGTGTCTCCAGATGTAGGCCCCCATAAGGACAGTTGACAAAAAGCTACCTTGTACTCATGTGCTGTGCTGATGATGACAGATGGCTTCACATCATACTTCCCTCTACCCTTATTAGGGTGGATTTCAGCCTTTTAGTGGTGAAGTGATATCAGGGGCACGGTTTGCTGAAACATACTCCCTCACAGCATGTGTTCCTTAACATGGCATAAACTAGAACACATACTGGACAGTTGTGGGACTTCCTGTGGTTATGGAGCACTCGAGATTGTCTGTACTCTGTGCTATGATTATGAGGATTTGAGTTATTTTTCCTTGATTTTTATAAGTTATGCTGATTTTCTACCTGGTGCTGCAGTTGTGCAGCAATGTTTCTGCTATTGATGTCTCATACGCACTGTGCTCTGTTCTGAGGATTTCATTGCCAAACACAAACCATGAATAAGATCAGTGACATCAGATTATAGTGCGTGCTGACCTCAGGTTCAGAGAGAAGCATGTGAGAAGCAGAGAGAGGTAAGAGCAGGAACTTAAGGTTGTGAGCAGGATCCCTGGGTGCCTTCATCACTGCCTCAGAGACGCTCAGCTGTAACGGATTCTCCTTGTTCCACAGATCCACTGATGTTTAAGGGCCTCAATGTGTTTCTGGCCTAAAACTGAACAACATAAAAATTTAATTTTTTCCAGAAATATGATCGTTCTTTTGAACATAAACAATAGTTTTCCTGCAAACTGATTTCATGAGCAAATTACAATAAATAAAATGTGTATACGTGCACAATCACAAAACTAGGTGTCATAAAGAATGACAGGTGGTTGATGTGCAGAGGCTTGGCTTTCCCACACAGTCTGGTGCTCCACATGCTTCAGTACACAGATGAGAAAGATCATTGCTGTAGTGCTGAGTGGCAGCCAAGGGCTCAGAGGAAAGCTAAGTAATTTTCCAGGGAGATCGTCAGGTGGCAACCATATGTAAACCCTGTGCTCTGGGAGTGTGAGGCAAATCCATAACATGTTAGTTCCCAACCTGGGCACTAAGTGACAGAGCTAGGCCCTCCTTTAAAGTATAGTAGCTGCATTATCGTTCAAGGTGTAAGTCCTGGCTTCATTCTCCAGGTCTTAAAACTGTTATACTATCTTGAGTCTGTAAATGACATTTTTCTCAGTCTCAAGAAACTAAGTTCGAATTTTGTCTGCTCAATACCCTGAAAGCATACATGTGTGATATCTTTAACATTTAGTTTTCCATTTTAAGATCTGAGCAGCAGATGTAGAGAATCTATCCAGGTTTCCTTGGCTATAGATGATTACTGCTCTGATCAAAGTCTTTCACATATAGGTGCAGCATGGATTTCTTTACATTACAGTGTTCATCGCTGGATTTTGTAATGTTTAAGAGGAAAAAAATATAGATTTCTTCCTATGAATGTTTGATATAAATAAGTATATTAAATGCCTACTTGTGAGGGCACAAAAGAAAGTTAGAAAATTATTGTACCCTGGTGGAATATAGATTCTTCATATAAAGTTGAAGAATCTCTAGTGAATTGTGCAGTACCATCTTATCAATTGTGCATATTATACATAATAAACTTGGGTGCTTCGCTGGTACTTTCTCAGGTAGGTCCCTACAGAGTGTTTTGGTTGTTCTTTCTGGCTGGTCAATCTTCCTGCAATGTCATGGCTCTTAAGAGTCCAATATAACCTGATAATTTTCAATTACGTAGATTTTTCTAGTTTGGAGGATGTTGGTAATGATGTGCTTTCTTATTAGTTTGGAGCAACAGCAACAAGAAACTTCACAGATCAACATGAAACTGTTAGAGTTAAGTATCTGGAAAACAACTCACAAATGCATCTTTCCAACGCTAATGTAGATTTAAAAAAAAAAACAACCACAGAATAAGTTGTATATGTCACTGAGTTATCTTCTCAGCACAATATGTAACCTGTGATTAAATTTTTTAATATACTGTCTAAATGGGCATTTAGAACTTTTGGAAAACATGGCACTGCTTAACAATTCTGTGCAGATTCCCACAGGGGTACTTTGGAAGATGTGTGGGAAAATCTCAGATTTCCTTCATAAATGCTCTCATTTACAATGTAAATTTGATAAAGTTGCACAAGACTATGAGCTCTTGTACCTCCTCATCTCCCCTGTTAAGACACTTTTACTCCAGCTCCTGGGAGCCGCACTGCTGACCTGTGAGCTTCTGCGTCCAGCCCAGCATTTTCCTCCACATTCTGTCCTCCAAACAGTGCAGAGTGGAGGTAATGTCATGGATTACTGGGGTGAGGGGCATCTTAAAGCTCCTGCCCAAGCTCATGCCCAGAAAGAGGTGCTTCCCTTCTGAGGACTGGCTCCTTGGGGAAGGTGATATGCAGCGACCTCCAGTGTGTGTGTGTGTGCAGACAGCACTGCCAGTCCACCTTCCACTGATTTTCTATACCAACTTAGTAGTTGAATTCATGGGAATACTGGGGAAGACAGGGGAAGGCATCCCTTGAGGCAGGCATCTCTTAGGGAATTCTTAAGTCAATGTCTAGAACTCCAGGTTCATTATCAAACAGTGAGGAGAAACACGTGTTCATCTCCTGAGTGGGAATGCACTGCTGCTCTGAGAAAGTTGTGGACCCTAAGAGGGCCCTAATTCAGAGACCAACACTGCAATCTGCACCAACGACGCAGCTGAGATGATCCGGACGTGGGTGTTAGGCGTCCCCAAGGCCATGGTAAAGGCTTGGTCTCCAGCTGTCAGGGCTGGGATTGTGGATCTTTGGGAGCCAAGGCCCTCAGGAAGGTCCACTGAGGACCACATGAGGTCCACATGAGGAGCTGCCCACTTCCTCATGTTCTCTCAGTACAACGCTGAGGGGGCAGCTGCCGTGCCACATGCTCAGACCACTTCCACTGGGTGTGCATTACTTTTATTTATATTTTTATGAGTACATATTGACAGTACATACCTATCACAATACTTCTGGGGAGTTGGTGCAGGTACAGAACACAGCTGAGATCATTTTCATTCCTTTCCATTCCCTCTCACTGTTCCCTGCATTTGTTGGTCACTTTCCTATTTGCAGGGGATCTACTTTCCTATTTCCTATCTACTTATCTATGTATGTGTCTGTCTTTCTGTCTATCTATCTATCTATCTATCTATCTATCTATCATCATCATCAGTCCAGTGTTCTTTATATTTTGAATTTCTTGATTTCCATGCCATAAAATAACTGTATTTTTCTTTGTCAAAACACTCAAGAGATAAATTTCAGTACTTCAGAGAAACTTACAACTGCTGCTTCACATCTCTTTCTGGGCCCAGCTTTTCATCTCTATAGAGCATCTTTGCAGGTCCCCAGCACCTGCTCATGGTCTCGCATCCCTGCTGGTCTCCAGTCAGCCATTGAGATGAACTGTGTACTGTGTTGGTTCTGAGCGCCCTCTGCTGTCCCTCAGCACCATTGCGGCAAGGTCTGTTACTCACGCTGGCTTCCCATCACAACTTGGGTTTAGACACTGACACAAGTCTGTGTCCTTGGCTCCCACAGGTATCCCTGGGGAGGCTGGGTCTGGACTGAAGTGTGGAGCTGTGGCCCATGCTTTCCTTAACCACAATCACACCTATCCTTTCCAAGCCCTTCTGTGGCCTAAGTTGGACCCAAGACAGAATGTTGCCCTGGAAGAAATATCATGGGTGAGGCTGAGTGTCTGGGAGGAGCCCAGGAAGCCCTGACTGTACCATACAAAGTAGTCCTCGGCCTGAAAAGTTGTAGGCAGGAATCATCCACAAGTTCCTTAGACCGCTGTCTCCTTGCACCATCGCACAACCTATGAGTCACCCCCTACCACTCCTGGCAGTCTGCAGGGGAAACACACATTGGGAGGGGCACGTGGAAGTGGATGTGTTTAGGAACCAGAGACCCAAGGACTGAGTGACAGGACAGCAGGGCACTGCATGCTCCTGCCAGTGTTTGTCCAGGATGAGGGGTTTCTGTGCATCACTCTAACAGCAGAGATGTTGAGATGAGAGGAACAGGTCACATGTCAGGACATCACTCTCAGGTGACCATGCTGTAAGAGATTCAGGGAAATGCACAACCTTGGGGAAAGGAGAGGGCACTTTGAATGCAAGAAGAAGACTGCACTGTGTATCTGGTCTGGGAAATTCTCCCTGGGAGCTCCTGTGTGGCTCTTGGCTGAGTTCACTCTAAAAAAGAAATACAAAACAATAGAAAACATGTAACATTTTACATGATAAAAATAACACTCTAAAAATTTAGCTCAACACCTTCATTCAAAAAAGCAAAAAATGTGAATAATTTAAGCAAATATTAATTATCAACAGATGTGTGAATGTAAATTTTCTTTCCATAGAAGAAATTTTGAGTAGATGAAACAGGCACAGTCCCTAATATTTGTTTTATTTTCAAATCCTGGTGATATATTTCTTCTAAATACAAATAAAATATATCCTCATCATCCTCATCAAAGAGTAATGCCTCCTTTCTTTTATGAAATGGAATGAGGAAGTCAAAATACAAAAGAGAATGCTAAATGCAGGGACTGGGCACTATGAATGAGAGGATCAGTACTAGGGCATGTGTCCAAGCTCTGGGATGGAGCAGAGCTGCACACAGGACCACTCTCCAGGGCCATTGGTGAGGGGCTACAGTGTGTTCTGCTATCCCTCTCAAACTAGGTTTTGGCTGCTCTCTCTCATCCGTGACTGACTTCTCTAAAGCTGGGGCCTTATTCTTCAATGTGATTTCTGTAGACATCCTCTATACCTTGTTCTCTAGTTTTTCACAGTACCTAATTTGGGGTTGTCTCTGAAAACCCCATGCCTTTCCATGTTAGCCTACTCAGACTCTCAAAATCAGGGCTCTGTACAGCTTCGAGGACTCTTCATGGACTACAGATATTCTGCCCTTCCCTCTCAGATCCCTGACCCTAAAGACTCATATTTTCATAATCAATCAAGTTCCTAGACATATAGGTTACAAAATTTATCACAAAAATCCTTCCTTATTAAAAGTACACTTCATAATTATAGCCCTCTTTAGATATTTTTCTGCATCCAATTTACTGTATACTTTTCTTGAGAATCTTGGCTGAGGCCCTTTGAATATTCTCAGAATGTTCCATTTTAGAAGCTACTGGATACCAGCAGTTATTCCATCAAACCTGAATCAGAGCTCCTTAATTAATACCAGCAGAAAACAGAGAAAAGAGCAAGGTAGTAATTTAAGATTTGAGAATCCATATGAAATGGGTTTTTGTGGGGGTTTTGTTGTTCTTTTGTTTTGTTTTGTGGTACAGGGTAACTAACTCAGGACCTCGTCCTTGTCAGTGGGCCACTTATGCCACTATATGCCTGACCCACCAAATACTTTAAAATGACCTCCACACAACCCTGTCCACCACCAGCATCATGGATCCTTTGTAAAGCTCAGTTGATAGTAGCTAATTCTGCCTTCAGGTGGAAGAAAATCTTTCCACCCTTGGCTTAAAGTAGGATGATACTAAGACAGCCCATTTAATGGGGGCAGAACTGACAGGAAACAGGGTACATGCATATAGAATTGGTACAAGATGAGCAACCTTAAAATGGCAAAGGACTGACAGTTAAAATTCACATGAGGTTGTGAGTGCCTAGATCCAAGGATCTCTCCTGTGCAATGAGCTATTGCACATGGAATTGCACAGATTGCTAAAGCAAGAACTCAAATTTTCCATGGGGCATGGTGGTCTTGATTATATGAGGATCATAAGCTGACATGCAGATAGCTGTCTTCTGATCCACTTTGAATTAGTACTTGATAAGGTGATATTTTCCTTACAATTTTAGTTTCTTTAGGTATTCAGAGAGCATCATCGAGCTGTTGGAAGAGAAGTAGAAATGTCGCTGTTGGGGAAGATGACATTTTTCAAAATAGTTGAAGCTTGGTGGCTCTGGAGTCAAATGCTCCACAAAGGGATTATCAAATTTTATTTTCATAATCCTTACCCAGAGTAATCGTGGTGGCTTGACTTGGTCTTCATATCTCCAAGCTGGCAACAGCAACTATGAGGTTCTTTTCTCTGACTCTAAAGAGAAGCAGTTGAAAGCAAAGAAATCCTTTAATGCCAGATGTGGAAGAGTTACAAAATGAGAAGTATGAGACCCTCCAGGTGAAGACAGAGATTGGCAGTTTCATTGGAATGCTTAGGAGTGGAGCTTTCATGGGCAGTACAGGGACACAACAGGCACTGATTGGTGGAGGATTGGAGTGCAGGAAATCATTAAAGGTGGAAGTTCTAGGTGAACCACAGGAAAGGGAATGGAAGACAGTCTAAGAGCTTCCCATCCACTTTTGCTCTGCAACCCGTATGCTATGCTCACTCACAACCATGATGACATGGTAGATGGCTACATGGGTTCAGACCCATCATAAACCTTTTCCTTTGTCCTTTAATTCTC
The DNA here is from genome assembly GCA_002564305.1 of Octomys mimax. NCBI lineage: Eukaryota > Metazoa > Chordata > Mammalia > Rodentia > Octodontidae > Octomys > Octomys mimax. The sequence continues at coordinate 1,355 of NDGM011151309.1, read as the reverse complement.
CTTAGATTTTTTTCCCAACTTTAGGATGGAAACCATGGACTGTAGTGACAGATAAGTTCTAAAACTTTAACAAGTAGAACTTTTTCTCATTTATTAATGATTCCCACTTTTTCTCCCCACTGGAAAAATTCAAAAGCTTTGGAAAATCCTTGCTGATAATCTACTCACTGAACTCTCTCCTTCCAACTCCACATTCCTTTGGCTTCCATGCTCACCTCTGCAGGAGCTTCCATCCCTGTTCAGATGCCACCTTTCAGGTTCAGCCAGTAAAAGACGAATGAAGAAGACAAGAGGGAGAGTTAATATAATTTTTTGGAAGCCACAGTTTTCCCTAAAGTGGATCCACTCTGATTTAAACACCCAGTTTTACTGTGAAAGAAACAAAATGTATTGTGTTCTTTTGCAGAAAGTTAGTACTGCAATTGAAGAATACTGAGGTTTCATTTTTAGTTCTTACACAAGGAAGACTATATGATATTTAAAAATGTGGGTCTGGTTTATTTTGCTTATGAGTATATCATCAAGTTGCATCCACTTATATATGAAGGCTTTGAGTTTATCATTCTTTACAGCTGAGTAATACTGCATTGCATAAAAATACCACATCCTTTTCAACCATTCCTCAGGTGATGGGCATTTTAGTTGCTTCCAAGATTTGACTATCACAAATTGTGCTGCTATAAACATAGGTGCTCATATATCACTATGATTTGATGTTTTCAGGTCTTTTGGTAAAATTCCCAGGAGGAGGATAGCTGGACTGAATGAGATTTCCAGTCTGAGTTCTTTAAAGAGTCTCCACACTAATTTCCATAATGTTTACACAGGAGAAGGTTTTATTTCTTTCCACAGCATCTCCAACATTTGTTGTTGGTTGATTTCTTTGTGATAGCCATTCTTTCTGGGGTGAGATGGTGTCTCAGTGTGGTTTCAATTTGCATTTCACAGATGGCTAGTGATGTGAAGACTTTTTTCATGTATTTATTAGCTTCTAGAATTTTTTCTTCTGATAACTGTGTGTTCACTTCAGATGCCCATTTCTGAATTGGATCTTAAATTTTGGGCCCTAATATTTTTTAGTTCCATTATAAATTGGAGAGAGAAGGCCTTTGTCTGAGTGCTTACTATCTAAGATTTTTTCCAAGTTTGTGAGTTGTCTTTGCACTTTGTTGGTAACTTCTTTTGATGTACAAAAACTCAACAAGAGGAGGTTCCAGTTGTTAATTCTTTCAAGTATTACCAGTGCAGTATGATTTTTCTTCATAAACTGCCTACCACTATGCCTTCAATAATTCCTCCTACTTTCTCTTCCAGGAGATTTAGTGTTCCTGTTTTAATGTTTAGATCTTTAATCC
>NDGM011151296.1:0-10622 GCA_002564305.1 Octomys mimax | reverse complement strand
GAGACCGAGACCGAGACCGAGACTGAGACCGAGACCAGACTGGAAATTAGAAAGTCTAGACCCAGGTTAAAGGATCATTGGGCCGATACTCCATAGGGCCAAAGGACCACATGGTGAGGATATGGTATCCATAATCCTGTACCAAGAGTAGAAACTACAAGAAAAACAGCTGAAAGAAGTAGAAACATTAAGCCTACAGAAGTAATACATGCTGTGAAGACTTTGCTCAGTAGGTAGACAGCGAAGCTCCTTTGGTGCTAAAGAACGCAGGTCCTATGAACTATCTGATGAGGTCTCACATGAAACAAAGATTGAACTTATTCAGTGTATGTTCTCAAAAAATACGTTCAGAGGAGTAGGAGAAATTAACAAGGACACATTTCAACACGGTGAAAGGAAGGAGCTTGAAATAATGCGGGATGTTCTAGGAGTTCCCAGTGTACTGTTGCAGGCAGGATGCAGTGAAAGCACTCCTATAGCTGGAAGGGCTCTGGGGTAAGTGATGCTTCAGCTGTGATGCCATCCCAAGCCACTGAATCACAAGAATTGGGGGTAAACAGAAATGCGGGGATCTAGCAAAGTATAATCAAGCCCCCAAAATTGCCGGCTTCTAAAATTATGTTACACAGAGAACTGCATTGACATAAACTGATGTCTGCCTCCCCCAAATGCTCATTTCTTTGGCAAAAAGAGCTTTTAAATCGTGCCAGTGGCCACACCCCAGAATAGGCACTGCAACCTTTGTGCCACTGTCCACAGAATGCCAGGGTGCCAGGTGTGGGGCCCAAGATGGTGTAGAGATAAACAAGCAAAGGAAAGTTTCCTTAAACGCTTATTATTGAGAAATCACAGTGCTAAATTCTAATTTCTTGGTGGAGAGGTCATGTGGGTCAGCCCCTCCGCTGCCTCATAAATTTGTTTTTCTGGCCAGTGGAGTCCACTGGGACGAGGAAGCCAACTCACAGGAGTCATTCTTTGGGAGCACAAGAATGGAACCCAACTGTCTGGATTCGAAACCTGACCCCCTGCTTAGGTGCTGTGTGACTCTGAGCTAATCATGTAATCTCTCTGTGGTAAAGGGTCCTCCTCTCAAAACAGAGAAAACAGTGGTATTTTCATAGGAGGGTCATTCTGAGAGTTAAACACTGAGAACACTGATGACACTTGTTTTTAGTATCAAACCCTTAAGACAGATCATGCCACTTAGAAATTGCATTGTTACATTATTCTTATTTTTCATAATGTAGTACCTTTGAAGGAAGCATCTTGGACTTTGTAAAGATTGAAAATGATGCTCAAATCCTACACTCCAACCTTTGGTTCAACAACAGTAAAAGAAGGCCAAAGACTATAATTGTAGCTCAGGAGTAGGGCATTTGCACAGCATCAGAAAGGATCTGGGTTCCATTCTCAGAACTGGAGAACAAATGGCAAAAGATCTAAAATTCCTTCTCTACAAAGTTGGAGTAAGAAATAAAAAAATACGGGGCTGGGGAGATACCTCAGTGGCCTAAGTGTCTGCCTGGCAAGTGCAAGGTCCCAAGTTCAACCCCCGGTACCACATGTCATACCAGCTCCAGAACCCCAATATGCCATGCCAGCTGCTGAAGCTGGGCACAGTGGTACACACCTATATTCCCAGTGCTGGGGAGGCTGAGACAGGAGAATCACTATGAGTCAAAGCTGCATAGTGAGACCCTGCATCAAAAAAAAGAAATTAAAAATATGCCTAGCATATAGCAGTTATTCAAGAAATATTACTTCCTTTCCCCTCTTACCATATATCAGCATGTTAATTCATTGTGCCAAGACATCGTGCTAATGGACAGCAACACAAATATGAATAAAATGTAATCTCTGTCCTCCAAGAGCTCACAGTCTGTAGGAAAGGCCTGGATACAAACAATGAGAAAATTTTATGATAAAAGTCTGTCATGGAGGCATCAATAAAACTGTCTTGGGATCACTGGAAAAGGAGGACTGAAATTCTTTGGGGAAAACAAGAAAATCATTAAATTGGAGGCAGTACTTCAGCTGGGATTGGAGGAAAGAGCAGAACTTCCCCAGGGTAGGCACAGCATGGAGGGAGGGTATTTCAGGTACACTGGGAACATGCTGGGCATGGTCCACCTGTCTTAGCTTGGGAACCACTGCCACCCCATCTTGGTGACAACACCCTTTGGATACAAGCAGAGCACCCCCTCTCCCAAGCAAGCAGCCCATCTGGAGAATGGACAAGAAAACCCATGGCAGAGCACACAGTCAATCCAAAGTAGCGGGCATACACTTCAAGAGAGGAAACTGCCAAGAAAGAAAAATCCCACAACAGCCAAACAAATCAGAGTCATGAAATGTTTTCAAGGCTTTATATAACATGGAGCTTGCTGATGCTCCAGAGCGAAGATGCTGGGGGTTGGTACGTGCTTGTCTTGGCCGCTTTGCTATAACTGCACTGAGACCACGAGTTCACTGTACCTTGCTTTTGGGTCACTAGGGTGTCTCCAGGACAGAGCCCTGGGACCAAGCCCAGAACACTAAGTGCAACCCTTTGCCAGAGGCCCCAGCACTATCGACAACCACAGAACCCCCAGCCAAAGCCAACAGCAGACACTTGTGACAGATCAAATCCAATGTAGAAGGATCTCAGCAACAACCAGCTTCAAGAGAATCTTCTCCAGTGAAAGAGAAGGGCCTCGAGGTGTGTGCAGTTGTATGTCTGTGTGTAGTATCTGTGTTTTTATGTTTGTATGTTGTATGTAATATATGGGTGTACAGATGGTACATCAACTATATGTGCCATGTAATGTGTGCTTGTGTGAAATATGTACATGTCCTGTGTGCATGTGTTGTGGAGTACATGTGCACACATTTGTGGGTACTTTGTATATGTGCATTATATGTATATATATTTGTGTATGTGTAGCTGTGTGTGAGAGCTGGAGACAAGGACCCCACAGTCCAGCAGCAGGGAGCGGCCAGCCCAAAGAATGCTCTGCAGAACACCAGGGAAGGAACGGCCACCCACCCTCACTGCCCTCCTCCTTGGATACCTGCTGCCCATTGGACAGATCTATCTGAATTGTCCCTAATTCACTGTCACACGGGAGAGAAATTCCTCTCCCTCTCAAATCATTCCTTTCTTTCCCAAATCTCCTGTCCCCAAAGGACAACTTTTGCTCCTTCTTCAACTGAGGCACCCTCCTACCCTCAGGATCCCTTCCTTCTTTCTCACTCATCAAATATACTCTCTGAAAAATGTCTAGAAAGGTCTTTATGGAGTAATAGCATTCAAAGTGTCACCTATCCCAGTGAAGTCCAGTGAGTCTATGACTTAGGAAGTATGGGTGAGTCCTACTGTGCACCTTATACCACCAGGCAACTGTGGGGACAAGATCCTATGGGTTGTGACCAGAGGATAAGAATGTAAGGGCTGCAGAACAATTGAAAGAAGCAGAGCTTTGGAGGCTGGGACGCTGATCCAGCTCCACTGCTTGCAGGCTGTGTGACCTTGGGTCAGTACTTGCCTTCCTAACCAATAAAACAGAGCCCATCATACATTCTGCCTAGTCAGTGTGCCAAGGAAGTGCAGGTGGGATGTTTAAAAGGCCAAATGTAAGGACAGTGGAAGAGCCTGGGCCCACCCAAGAGGGGAGGATGACGTCATCAGCCAGTCACTGGAATAGGAGCTGTGCAGTGTCCTGTCCAGGGACACACTCCCGCTCCTCCCTCTCCAGAGGGGGCAGGGCTGAGGCTGAGCAGCTATTGCCTTCTAGAAGGGCAGGGGTGCACAAGCCCCACCTGCTAGAGGCTCAGTCACTGATCGACCTCAACACACAGGTTCCTTTATAACTCACACACACAACCCAATCACACACCTTATCTGGAAACCATACCCATTCGTGCCTGCCACCATCCGCTAGCCACTAACATCCCACCAGACGCCCTGTCCTCCCCATATCCCACAGTCCCTAGCAGCCACAATACGCCACCCGCAGACACAAGTTTCACATCCAGGAGATAGAAATACCCATTCGCACACATGGTGCACACCGCCCACGCGCTGTGCATGACACCACACTCAGGCTTGCTCTGATGCACAGCCTCCTCTGTCCCTCCGGCCCATCCTGCACACTCAAGTGTATGCTCACGCTTTATCTAGACACGGTTGCACACCACAGTGTTTCCATCACTCTATGTCTCTTCCACAAGCCCGCACACCCAGTCACATCTGTGCACCGCACCGCCCCCCTCCCCGCCCTCCCACCACCACCACCACTACCACCCCGCCAACTCCAGCGAGCAGCTCCCGGCTCGGTGCGCAGCGGCCACAGTGGCCAAGAATTAAAATGCAGCGAGGAGGAGCCGGGCCGCGTCAGCAACGCGTCTCCAGGAGCGCACAGCGCTCGCAGCCGCCGCCGCCCCGCCCGCCCCAGCCGCGGGGCCAGCGAGCTAAAGAGCAGGTGCTGAGAGCCCAGCCGCGCCAGCCTCGCGCGGCCGCTGACCAAGTTCGCCCGGGGCCCGAGGAGGGCCGGGCGTCCAGGAGAGGAGCGCATCTGGCCTCGCAGCCACCGCCACCGCCACCGCCACCGCCACCACGGGCTTGGAGTCTCGGCAGAGAAGGGCGCACGGAGCAGCGAGTCAGGGTCGCCCCCCGGGAGGTGTTGCCGGGCCTCCTCAGTTCCAGCACCCGGCATCACTGGAGCAGAGAGGAGACGAGACAACGAAGCTCCGCTTTTCTGGAGACGTGAGGCATCCCTGCGATCCGAGCCAAAGAGGAAAGCGACACTTTCCCCCGGCCGGCAGCCTAGAAAGCGCCGGGCAGCGAGAAGCTTCCTTCAGGACGCCCTAAGAAGCCTCCAGCCCCAGGCGACAGCGGACACTCGCAGGGCTCGGGCGCAGGACTTGGGGACTCCTTCGTGGTTCTCTGCCAAGCGCAGCCCCGGCAGCAGTGAGAAGGAACGGGCCCAGAGGGACGGAAAAGAGGAAGCAGCCGTTGCGCGACCACTCACCCTAGTACACACCCACCCCACCCACCAAGCCAAGAGCCACCGTGCGCCTCTGGGGGCGCTCGTTCCTTGGCGCCTTCTCTCCGGTGTCCCAGCACCGCTGGGCCAGCTGGTGGGGTCCTTAGGGATGTCTAAATCAGGCATGGTGGACGAGTGGCCCCTCTCCCAAGACGAGCGCAAAAGCTGGGGTTAGACGGAGCAAGGGGGACTCAACGCAGGGTCCCCCGAGGTCCGGGACGAGGAGAAGCGGACGCAGCGCCCAGGGGCTGGAGAGGGGGCTCTGTGTGGGGAGGGGGCCCTCCGGAGATAGAGCCCGTGGTCAGGCATCCTCCAGGAAGACTCGGAGTCCGGAGAGTCTGGGAGGTGCCCGGGAGAGGCCAGTGCCAGCAGCTACAGGCCGAGGCTGCGCTCGGTCCCGGGCGGGCGCCCGCGGAGGCGGTGGCTGAGGCGCCTGGCGGGCATGCCGCTCCACCGGAGCTCCTTTCGGGCGCACGCTTCCCTGGTACGGGCTGTGCGCGGTAGCCGCCGCTCCCTCTGCTGCTGCGGACTCCCATGGCGGCTCCGCCCGGCGCCAGCCGCGGGCTGAATGAATGAGCCGGAGCGGCGGAGCCGGGCTGCCCGCGGCCAAGCTCACCGGCCCGGGACGCTTCCGCATGGCCCGCGAGGTGGCAGCGGCCGGGCAGCCCGGGGGTGGCAGAGGCGGAGAGCGGGCGCTGCAGGGGCCGGGGGTTGCCCGCAGGGGGCGGCCGTCTCTGAGCCGCGCTAAACTGCACGGGCTGCGGCACATGTGCGCGGGACGCACCGCGGCGGGGGGTTCCTTCCAGCGGCGGGCGTTATGGGTGCTGGCCTTCTGCACGTCCCTCGGCTTGCTGCTGTCCTGGTCCTCAAACCGCCTGCTGTACTGGCTCAGCTTCCCGTCGCACACGCGGGTGCACCGCGAGTGGAGCCGCCAGCTGCCCTTCCCGGCCGTCACCGTGTGCAACAACAACCCGCTACGCTTCCCGCGCCTCTCCAAGGGGGACCTCTACTACGCCGGCCACTGGCTCGGGCTGCTGCTACCCAACCGCACCGCGCGCCCGCTGGTCAGTGAGCTGCTGCGGGGCGATGAGCCACGCCGCCAGTGGTTCCGCAAGCTGGCCGACTTCCGGCTCTTCTTGCCCCCGCGTCATTTCGAGGGCATCAGCGCCGCCTTCATGGACCGTCTGGGCCACCAGCTGGAGGACATGCTGCTCTCCTGCAAGTACCGCGGCGAGCTCTGCGGCCCGCACAACTTCTCCTCCGTGAGTTGCCCTCCGCGCGAGCCTGCCCTCCTCTCGATCCCCATCTTCCCAGCAGTCCCCCTAGGGACTAGACACTAGGTTCCCCCATTTCATTGGTGCCGAGGGGAAATCCCCTCTTGGGCAGGTTGAGTCTTCTCCAGGTTGGGGAAAGTTGAACTTAACTGTAGGAGGAGTCTTCTCGCAGACTGCTATCTTGTCTTGGTGCCTCTCCTTCCCGGGTCGACCTCCCAACTCACTCAATTAGCTCTATTCCTTTCTGTGAATGCTGTTTTCCTCCTGTCTGCCTGACCTCACACCCAGACTACGGGACTCCAAGCTCCTGCTCTGCGTCTGGGAGTAGGGATGTCCTCAGGGTAGGCTTGTTGTCTTTGGGAAACCCAACAGGAATCTTTCCCAAATGGGCCACCAGGAGAATCATGCAGAGTCCCTAAGCAAGCTCAGGATCCTAAGCAGCTTATAACTTGAGAGTTCCAAAACACTTAAAATGTAGGCGCAAACTCCCAGAATATTATCCAGCACTGAAGCTGTAGCCTGTTTGATAGGGGGAAGATGCAGCCTCCCTTCTGGTAATTTGTAGAAGTGCTGGAGTCTTGATGGGACCAGGCCCTTCAGTTGCCCTCCTTGGGTAAGGTTTGAATCTGGGTCTTCCGGTCTGGAGGAATGCCCTCCAGGTGGAAAAGCAGCATGGCAGGGATGTGGATGCCAAATAGCCAGGACCAGGAGAAGCTGTGCTCCAGGTTTGTAAGCCATTTGCTGTGCGGATTCCGCCGCGCTGTGGGTCTGGATAACGCAGCTGTCGGACAGAAGGTATCTGCCTTGTGCCGTCTGTCTTGGAAGAGCTCTGGTGCCAGACCCCAGCATGGCACAAGCCTTTGCAGCCTTATGTGTGTAAAAATGTCCCTGAGGTGGACTTGGACAAGGGAAATTGGTGTGTGTGTGTGTGTGTGTGTGTGTGTGTGTGTTTATTAACAGTGCTTTGATGGTGATTTTGTCAACTATGAATTCCTCACTCCTGATAATCTCATTTCTAATAAAGCTTTTTCTGAGATGGCAGAAAGATGCCATAGTTCCAACAGGTGTTGGCAATGATGTTGGTCAGGCTAGGCCTCTGATTGACTGATTGGGTTATTCCTTATCTGGGATGCTGTCCAGGGTTTGGTCTTGCTTTACTGGCTTTACTTTAAGCCTATGTATGGAATGACCCTGAACTATCCAGCCCTGAAACATTCCTTATTTTCTAGGTTTTTCATTTGGTCTTGAAAGAATGCTTACCCAATGGCTCTCTGCCTTGCCAAGCAAGAAATGTGGTTCAAATATGCTTCTAACTGACTTCTTCCAGAACTGTTAAGTACAGTTCTTTGTTCCATAAAGGCAAAGGAAGGAGGGTAGCAATCTCATGTCTATTCTTCCTTAGTTGGCCACTAATTAGCAGTATCTAGAGTAAGACTGAAATTCAAGGTTATAATAGTTCCAAGTTGTACAACACAGCTTATCAAATTTTCTACTGTCTGACAATTATTTTACAATGTGGCATTGAATTCTAACAGCCACTATTTGCTTTTGCTATTACCCCAATGGTGAAGTAGCCATGAGTTTTATTCCCATTTGTAAAATGAGGATGGGGAGATTCTAAAGAGCTGTCCATTGCTCAGAGCCAGCAGGTTCAAAATCTAACTTTGTATTACACAAAAATGCATTACACAGAAGCTGCACATAACTCATGTTCTCTGATCTTGGGCATGTCTTGTTCTACCTCCCCCACCCCAACATCCTAGCCTTCCTAGAAGCTGGAGAGTGAAAAGTGGAGTCACCCTTTCATGGTGATCCAGACAAGCAGAGCCTTAGCTACATGTCCAAGGATTCCCCCACTTCTGCATGCTGAGAACACCTCACCTTCAGGAACTTCTTGACTTCAACCTCCTTGCAGGGTCAGTAGTTAAGCATTTGCAGTGAGCAGGATCTTTCCTGTTGGAGTGCAACTTCCTCTTACCTTCCTGTACTCTTCCTCCTTGCCACTGAAGAGTTTGTCTGTCACACCCACCCACCTACAGACTCCAAGTGATCCCTCGAGGCTTTCTATCATGGCTCTGTGCTTGGAGTTTCCAAAGATTTGCTGTAGGTTTTTCCAAGGTCTTTCAATGAAAGATTTCACTGCTTTCTCTGTAGAAGCCAGAAACTGTGTCTTGGGGGCCCCGAACACACACAGCAGTCCATCAGGAATACCCATCGCCAACCACACTGCTCTCCCTCAAGCTTTTGCCCTTTGGAGGTAGTGACACTACGGTACAGTGGCTAAGAGCGTGAACTCTCTGGCTACAGTGACTGCACTCAGACCCTTCCTCTCCTCACTGCACACCCTTAAGCAAAGGACTTCGTCTCTCTGTTGTTCAGTTTTCTAATCCATCTATTGGAGATAAAAATAATCTATATGTACCACACCCAGGTTTCTTCTGTTTTGGAGATCTTCCTGATCCCCCCCTCAGCCCCACTGTACATCACCGAACACCTGGTGCCTCACCATTTTTTTCCTCCTGTAGAAAGGTACAGCTTTAGATACAGCTCGTTTAGGTACAGCTTCTCCTGTGTGGGACATTGTCTGACCTATTGGACTGTGCTGGTGCCCTCTTCAGGCCAGGGCAAGAATCCTATCTGATTTCCTGCTGTCTCCAGCACCCAGCCCAAACTTGATACATAATAAGAGTTCAAGAAAGGCCTGAGGAATAAACACCTTTATCAAGGACCAAACAGATTTTCTCTTACGTGGAGTCACACACCCCAAGACTCTTGGCTTGACTCACCTAGAGAACACCAATGAAATGCATTTGCAGTAAGAATCAGGCCATTTGTGAGTGTTTATTCCAATAGGGGGCAGAGTACACAGAATGGGGAGCAGGGTGCCAAGCAGTCATCAGACTTGAGATCACCAAGAGGACTAGTGTACCAAGGAAGGGACAGTGTTCCAGGGGAAACCTGGCGGGATGTGCCAGCTGCCTCCATGCCAGTCTCATGGTCTGGAAATAAACCTGGCAGGGGAGAGAACTGTGTTGCTGAGGCCCATTCAGAATATGTTCATTCGCAGCTCCTCCGTGTGCTGTGGCTGGGCAGGGGTTAATCGCTCAGCAATCAGACAAAGTGGCTTCCATTCCTGAATGCCCATGTTGTTTCACCAGCATCAGCTGGGACATCAGCTCTGTACGCTGTGGCCTTTTCAAGTTTCCTGGGGAGGAGAGACTCGTCCTTCCCTGCAACCAGGCAGGAAGCAGAACTGTGAGACTGAGTCTGCAGGCCCTGAGGCTCAGCAGAACCAAAGGCTGGAAATAGGGACCCACAGGGGCCCGTCAAGTTCCTCTGCAAAATAAGGTATAAGGGGCCTGCTCTGGGAGACAGCATGCCTTGGGGAAAAGTGTTGGGCAGACCTTGGCTTTGGGTTCGGGCTCTTCCCCTTTCTAGCTTGGTGCCTTGGGCAGGCACTGTGCTTTCTGAGCCTGCAATAGCAAGACTGCGATCTGGGATGAAGATAACATATGTGTCCAGCCTGCCACATGCATGGACAGCAGCAGGTGCTCAGTACTTAAGAACCATCATAAGGTGGATAAAGGGCTCAACACAGCCTCCTAGCCTCTAGAGGTACCAGCTAATTATCAGCCACATAATTATAATAACATAGCCTGACCACTTACCCAAGTGGAGTTATTATGCTCATTTTCTACTTTGCTCAGTCAACCAGTATCCATCGAGCGCTGAGCGCCGCCTGCATGCGAAGCTCCATACACACTGCTGGGGGCATGATGACATCAAGGGAGGCTTGGTGCACAGCAACTTGCAGGGGCCCTGAGGAAGGCATTGTGTGACCAAGCCCAAAGGCACGCGGGGCTGTTGTGTGGGCTACAAGGACTATCCCAATCATGTTGAAGACCCCTGGTACTTCCTGGAAAAGGTGATATCTGAGCAGAATCTTGAAGGAGAAGTAGACAGAAAAGGAGACAAAGGGTGCTCCTGGAGAAGGGCCAGCCTATGCAGATGAGAGAGTAGAAAGGTTAAAACAATGAAATTGGATACCTGCTCAAGGTAGCTGGAGGAGGGGCTTGATGTGCTGCTGTGAGACAGGGGTGTGTGTGTGTGTGTGTGTGTGTGTGTGTGTGTGTGTAAGCGTTGTGATGAAATGGCGTGATACATGCCTGGGGGGCTCAACTTAAGTTTTGAGCTTGGCAGCAAAAACTGTGACTTGTTTCCTTCCTGGCTCCCAGCTGCCATCTCCACCACTCTCTCTCTTGTCCCCATTTTCTATCTTTCATAAGAGTTAACCTTGAGTTCAGATTTGGGACTATTCCTTTGT
>NDGM011151294.1:0-11091 GCA_002564305.1 Octomys mimax | reverse complement strand
TCTTCCAGGAGATTTAGTGTTTCTGCTTTAATATTTAGATCTTTAATCCATTTTGACTTTAGTTTAATGCTTGGTGATAAGACATAGGTCATGTTTGAATTCAGCAAAATGACCCAATATGGTCCAATTATCCACAATAGTAGTGCATTATCAGCAGAACTGGCAATGTCAGAAGCAGAACAGAAAATTTTTTCATGTAAAGCAAAGGAGGGGAAGGAGAAAAGGGCAGAGAAAAACAGAGAGAGAAAGAAAGAGTGAGAGAGAGAGAGAGAGGTAGGAGATCCTATAGAAGAAAAGAAATTCTCTAAAATAAGAAATTGTAATATCTCCTAAACCATTGTTAAGATCTGTGTCAATCATGAGATGATTTGAAATATGAATATTGACATTAAATATTAAAATATGGCTATGTTTTTTAAAGGATTTATATTTTACAGATACAAACAAATATTCAATCCATTGATGAAGCTATCATGCATGGAATTTACAACAAAATGATAGTGTGGGCCAGGGATGGTGGTGAATGCCTTTAACACAGCACTCTGGAGACTGAGGCAGGAGGATCACTACAAATTTGAGAGAGGACTGTGCTACATAGTTTATTTAAGATCAGACTCAAATACATAGTGAGACCCTGTCTCAAAAAACCAACAAACAAACATAAGGGGAATGAGGAGAAAGCTTTGATATAGATGAAATAAAATTGACAGGAAATAGAACTAGCTAACTCTCAAAGCTTAATGATTAACACAAAGGGTGTTTTCTACTAGTGTGTTTAATTATGAATCAAAAATTGTTTATAATTTAACAGTTAAGAACATTTTAACATGTAGAGACAGTGATAGTATTTAAACACCTAGTTTTCTTATTAAGCAACTTATCATGCACTTATTTGCAAAGATCAATTAACAATCACTTTTAATTTCTAGAGCTACATTGTCAACACAGTAAATAAGCTATGAATTATATAGCATAATTATATGAAAGTATGAAATAACACATATAGTTTTTTATATCCATCAGCTTTTGAAACAACACTTTGAATACATTAATGTATAAGACGCCTTATTAAGTGAGAATACCCACATTGTTCTTGATGTATGTCATAGTAAAAGGAAAACTATTTTTGTCACTGTCATTGTGTTTCTATTGGAATTCATTACAATTAATTCTTGACTTATAAAGGGCTTCATTTAGGGAGAGCATTCATGTTAGATTCATTCACTAATCTGACAAAATGAGTCTTACACATCTTGAGCAAATACTCAATGCATGTCATTTTGTACTTCCCAGCAGTCCCCTCCCCATCACCACTGCTTTCCTTCTTGCTTCCTGACATCCCAGGCTCAGAGTGAGAACTGTGTACTTTCCCACTCTGTAGCAAGCACACCGGGGCTCAGCTGTGCCAGTGTCCAGCAGACACATCAGGCACTTCTGAGATTTGTTCACGTCTACAAATGTTCCATTGCAAGATCCAGTAGTATCTATGAAATCCCACAGCTTGAACGCTCATTCTTGGCGAATCACAGGAGTCTATGTAAAATGCAAAGGCAAACTGAATATACTTACACACTCGGAAATGTATTTCTAATGTAGAAATAGTATTAACTTTTAAATATGCAAATGACTTATTTGCTTAATATATTTAAGGCCTCAGGGTAAAAGGCAACAAAAGACAAGCAAATTTTTATTCAGTTATTAGGATGTACAATGTAGAAACTTAAAAAAAATCCAAGTTTCCAAAATAAAATAAACTCTGAGCATAATTCATTTGCTAGATATTGTCAATTAATGATTAAGAACAGAATAATTAGGATTATTTTGTGTAATTAAAATTTTAATGAGAAAATCCATATATATTTTCATTCATTGTTGTGAGAATTATATAATATGCAAATGAATCAGGATTTTGTTTACATGTTAATATAGAAGCATTTAAAAATTTGGTCTTTAATGCATGCTCCTAAATATCATCTGATAGCATCATTTGATCACTTAGGTTAAAATTTTATGTGTCAGTACATTTTAATCTTAAAAATAATTTAAAGCTCCTCTAGAAAAGAGAAAGTACAACATGCAGAGATTTACACAGAAACAAGGTGTCAATCATTTCAGTTTATTTTTTATTGAATAAAAGAAACTTAAGCCTATTGCTACAGATAATTAATTCATAGACATCCTTTGTTATCTATGTAGTTCGGTGTCCAGGACTTCTGGAAAGGCGAATTTGTAGTGCTCTAGTCTTATTCAAACATACGTGCAGTATTTGCATATAAACTATGAGCAATGACCTGAGGTTCAGCCAAATAGCTCAGTGGATTAAAGCACCTGTAAGCAGGCCCTGGCCCCGGGCCATGCTGAGAAGGCAATTGAGACCTGGTGTGGTGGTGCGTCCCTGTAATCCCAGCTCTTGAGAGGCTGTAAACAGGTGGATCATTAGGAATCCAATCTAGTAGTGAGACCCTGAACATCCTGTAGACCCTTGCCTAAAATATAGGAAAAAATAAATTAATTAATACATATTGACCTGTATATTTTGTACAGAAAAAATATAATTTCTTTAAAAACGTATAGACAACCTGCCAAAACCTATGGTATGGAAAAAGAAGTTATCTAAGTAGGAATTTATAGCAATTTTGAGATAGCTCAGTGGACTAAGCACCTCTTTAGGCAAGTGCAAGGACCAGGGTTTGATCCCTGAGACCACATGCCACACCAGCCCCACCTTCAGATGCACTGAAACTGCAATTGAGACCAGATATGATGGCACAAACTTGTAATCCCCACACTGAAACAGGAGGATCACTACAAGTCAGAGTTGCATAGTGGGACCCTGTACAAATACAAAATTAATTAATTAATTATTTAATTTTGAATTGATTCAAAATCAAGGTAACCATGGCAGCACAGTCTATTTTACCATCTCCCTTTTCTTCTCTGATTTTGAGAGTTATCTTTCTTTTTGTTAGTATAGTTGTTGTTGACCATTTAAGGAAGCAAAACTTTGCTTCATTGATTTCAGCACATTCTAAAGTCTCCATCTTTAAAAACAATTTAGTTTGGTCTCTGTTATTTCTTTCCTTCAAATACTTTCAGATTTTGTTATTGTTTTTGTATTCTCTTAAAATGCAGTAATAGATTTTTTTCAATGTTTTCTATTGTTTTTAGGATGTGGTCATGATCATCTATTGCTGTAATTCCCCCTTAGATAACTTGGTAGTATCCCAAGGTTTTGGTATGTTGCCTATGCATTTTTTAAAAAAATTTATTTTTCCCTTAGGATATATACAAGTCAATGTTTGTAGTTCATATGCAAATACTGTACATTGGTTTGAATAACTAGAGAACCTACAGCTTCGCCTTTCCAGAGGTACTGGATACAGAACTACGTGGATAACAGAAAATGTCTAAAAATTAATTATCTGTAACAATTGCCTCAATTTTCTTTTATTCAATTAAAATATTTATCTTTCATGGTCATATTCACTCTGGGGAAGCACCAGACATTGCACCCTGCCAGATATGGTGAAGAGGATAAATGAAGACTTGTCCTTTATTAGAAGCGTTTCAGCAGCAACGTTCTCTGTGTTTTGATCACACTTTAGAAAGACAAAAGAGAGAACAACCAAAAGTACTTTTGAAGGTGTCAAGAATGCTGTGTATTCAAAACAACATAGAGTGTTTTGAAAGGGATTCATAGCTATGCATCTTTAATTGTCATATTTTAAATTCAATTATTCACTATGTAATTTGATCACCTCTCAATACCATTGGATTTAGCTACTAAAAAAATGTATGCATCCCTGCCAATTACGAGATACACAGAATGGAATCTTGTTGTACTAAGTCAAAATAACAAATCAGAGAAAGCCAATTTTACATTATTTCACTTAGATATCGGTAATAACTTTTAAAGTTTATTTCATAAAATGTGGGACTATAGTAGTGATTTTTATTTTCTCCCTCCCTGGCCAGCGTGGATTTCTAAACATCAGCATTTGAAAATAGGGAATGAGGGGAGGGCAAGATAGCTCAGCGGACTAAGGCACCTGCTTAGGCAAGTTTAGGCAAGATTAGATCCCCAGCACATGCCATGCTAGCCCAGTCCCCAGGGCAGGCAGAGCCGGCAGCAGAGTCCAGGCATAGTGGTACATACACATAACCCTAGCACTGGGGAGGCTGCACATAGGAGGATCACTGAGTCTGAGCTGTGTAGTGAGAGCCTTTACCAAATGCGTTTAAAAATAAAAAAACAGTGAATGGCTAAATAAAGGTCAACTACAATAAGAAGTAAGAGGGGCCTGGGAGGTAGCTTGGCAGTCTAAACACCTGCCTGGCAAGCGCAAGGACCGAGGCTCGATCCCAGATCCCGCATGTCGTCTTGGCCCCAGAACACCTGATGTGTTTTTTTAAAAATAAGGAGGAAAAATTTGTAGTCTGCCCTTGCATAGTAAGATGATGACACACAGAAATAATGCGTACACACCTCAAGAACCAGAAAAAAGTATTTTGAGTATTATCACTGTAAATGAATGATGAATTTTGGTAGAGATGAATGGATTATGGCAAGATTACACTGTACCCTATTAATGCATGTACATGTCTGTCAACATAAATTTTAAAAATAAAAGAATAGCTTTTAAAAAACTTCATACTACTTCTCCTGATTCTCTGCATCTTTCTGTGCTCACAGAAAGTGCATAGAGTTTGCATTCAATATGGCATCGAATAAGAACTCACTCTAAACCATTTTTATTTTGTCTTTACAAGTGTTTGGGTCCCTCTGGATCCAGATTTATGGTAGCTGAAAAACATAGGGTAGTATTACCTCTTTCTTCAATAAAAAAGGAATATTAGAGTTTAAATACTTTTCCAAATGTGAAATCCAACTCCATACAAAACAACGGCTTTCAGATAGTACTACAACGCAACTGACCTTTAGCCTTTAGGACCTTGACTTTTTCCAAAGTGCCAAGAGCCTTACCTTTGAGTCATTCACTGCAGCAGGAGGTTAAGGTCATTTAT
Source organism: Octomys mimax (assembly GCA_002564305.1). Lineage (NCBI taxonomy): Eukaryota > Metazoa > Chordata > Mammalia > Rodentia > Octodontidae > Octomys > Octomys mimax. The sequence continues at coordinate 6,066 of NDGM011151294.1, read as the reverse complement.
AAAAGGTCTTGACATGTAGCAATTTGCCAGTCTATGAACTGGACTTAGAAAATAACATGGAGATAATTTTGTACAATGGAAGAGATCAAGCGTATTCTCAAGTAACTATTTCACAGTGAGCTGTGGTGAAATCATTTTAAGTAGCAAAAAAAAAAAAAAAATTCTTTGGAACTTTGGAAGGACAACCTCAGGGAACTGTGCTGTGGGTGGCTTACAGGCTGGGAATCATGAAATGTGGCTGATGCTGTTGGTATTCTCTGGTGGGGGCTGGGAATCTCAGACATCTGATGCAGAGAATAATATTCAAATAAAATTCCAAGTGTGGCCAATAGACAATAGTCTAAGTTCCTAATAGATAAACACTGCCCAGTGATGTACTAAGTTTGAAAATTAAGATAAAAAACATCAACATGCATGTGCAACCATTTGTTTACAGTGTTTCAAAGCTGGAGTAGAGCACCCAAAGGAGGAGTAGAAAGTTGATCATCTCGAGGTTTACCATAATGGGTAGTATTCAATGTGGCTTTGGTTTTCCATTTGGAGAAGGAAGGATATAAAGAACTATTAGTATTAAAATCACAAAGTAATAATGTATGGTTGTATCTTAGTAAAGACTATGCAATTCCAGATAATGGAACATAACATTTATAAAAGCAGAGTATGAAACATGTAATTGTCTACCCTCAATTATTCAAATAAAATTAGCATGAATATCTGTTGTGACTATGTTAATAGAGGGAATAAATTTTCCTAGGTAGCCTACTTAGGAAAAAAATGCTCCTTTTTTATTCTTTTTTGGGCATGACTGCACTATTTAACAAAGTGAAGGAATAAACAATTGTGTATTAAATTGTATAATTCAGGAGGAAAAGCAGGGTCACATCTTCACAATCCAGGGGATGAAAGCCTATTGCAACATGTGTTTCTTCCCATGGACACTTTAAAAACATTTCTATCAAGTATTTACTTCATGAACATTATTATCAAGTATTTACTTCTGTGAACACTTCTATTAAGTGTTTGCTAGAAAGCACAGGGAATATGCTTATGATCAATTAAATTTTAAATCATTTAAAATGTGCATTCAAAACAAATTTCTCCTCTGAGATTATTCTATTTTCTTAGCACAATATCTTTCACAGGAAACAAAACTATAAAGAACACTTAAACATTCTGAACACTTAAACCTGGTTTATGTCACTCTCTCCTGTCATTTTCCTTGGCACAATCAACATGTGTGAGTCTTATTCTATTCATTTTCCAAAGGAATAAAAAAGTAACCAGCAGTATTCTCTGGCAGGCAGAAAAATGGAAAGCACAGTGAATCAATTATTAAAATGTAAAGTGCTCTTTCTGTTCTTGCCAATCATAACCAATACACAGTCCAGAAAATAATAAAGTGTAGGTCTGACATCATTGTTGGTTTAAGATTCAAGCACTGCATTTGCTTAAGATTGCTTTAAAACTTCTAAAGGACATTCATTTCCTATTCTAAATTTTTTCTAATCTCTGACAAAGTCTTCAGGTATAATCAGAAATAACACCACATAGGACTGATTTCTTTAAAAAAAATAATTTGGAAAGAAATTCTATTTGCGTGCCAAATCTTATAAAGAAAAACCTGCCTGTGATTTCAAGATTTAATAAATTTTCATAGATTTTAAAGTGGCAGATGGAGAAAAAAAAAAGAAAAGAAAATTCAATACCAAATTATGCAGTTGCAAAGCACATATCCTCCTGAGAATGGTGATCTATAATTAATGGCAATCATTTAAGAAAGATTAGAACCCAGGTAGAGCAGCCAAAATGAAAAAAAGACTAAAAAACACATAGCAATTTGCACCCTTTATTTTGATGGTGAGAAACTATAATTAGACTCCACGAATGAGTATGCTTTTGGATTAGGATAAGAATGAGGATGGTGTAGACTCCACTTTGGAGTCACACACTGGAGACTCCACTCTCCAGAATGCAGATTAAGTAAAAAAAGATTTGAAAAATGAAGGCAATGAAACATGCAGGTAAAGCTGAAATAATGATTTAACTATTTCTTCAACATTATCTTCTCCTCTCTTGCTTGGCTTTATTTTCTTGCACCTTGCCAGACCAAACATTTATCTCAAGTGATGCCAAATAGTTTTCTTTCTTCTCAGTGCCCATGCTATTGCTCAGTGGATTTCCTCAAGTGCATATAGAATTATTAACATGCATTAAAGTAAATCTTAGTGTTCTACTGCACTTCCTTTGTCCTACTATCTTTATATTTATTATTTTACTATGGAACCCTCCATAACAGCATAGTAATCAGTATTTCTAATTGCTTGTCGTGTAAAAATTGCATCAAAATTGGATTAAATAAGTAATTTATAATAAACAAGACTTCAGGATCTGTGTTTTGGGACTGTGCAGGTGACTAAATGTACCTTATACTAAAAGACAGTGTGGGTAGTTGAAGGCATTTGAGCTCTTGAGTGTTTTTAGACATTCAAGGTGGCTTTCTTGTTCAGTGGCTTGGTATCTTGATGCTTCTTAGTCTCTCTATGTAGTATCTGATCCCTCAAATCTGCATGGAAGGATTTGGCTTCTCATGTACAATGGGCTAAGGACAGCAACACTTTTTAATGGACTTGGATTGCAGAATGAAGAAAGGGAAGGTCCAATTGAAAGCTGCACCTGGACCAGGTGGGCTCTTAGGAGATGAAAGTGGTCTAAGAAAACACTTAGACCCAAGCAGACTACAATGTGGACCTTATCCCTTGGCTATAAGTTATTAATGCCTCTGTGCTGAGGTCACATGAGGGAGACGGTGCTTCAGCGTCCCTGCTCCTAAAGTACATTGCTATTCTCATTCACTACATTTTAAATTTCTGCCACTTATCCTGCTTTCTTCTTTACTGGTACATGTTAACTCAGAGAAATGCACCTACTACCTACTTTACAATATAGCCTCAAATTATGATGGCTAAATCTATGAGTCCCTGGATCTGCAGTTACCAGTTTTTTAAATCTTCATTAGGCTTAAAGGAGAGATGCATATAAATTCACTATTTCTACTAAAGATTTCATATTTATATTCCTTCTTTTCACTTTTTCAAGTCACTTAACTGCTTTTCCCCAAAATCCTCACTTACTTCTTTCCCATATTTAAATATTTACACACACCACAAGGCTCAATATTACACTATAGTTAAAGCACAGAGCAGATATTGGACAAGCGAAGTGTAATCTTCTCTCTGTGCAATCTACCAGTTGAGTATATAGGAGGATGTAATCCTATTTATGTTCTGTTTGTGTAGAAAATTTTGAAAGAGTCGTCACCATTCATTTTCTGTACATACTGACTGTATTCTAAAGGGTTTTGTTCTGGGGTCAAAAATAATGTCTAATATCTAAATCCAATGGGTCGTCTTTAGTCTTTATCACTTTAGAAATCTCAGCTGCTTTTGACAGAACAGACTGTCTATTCTGACTTAAAATACACTAAAGTATCACTGCTTCTCACTCAAAATCTTACAATGGTCTCAGAGAAAGAGTTCTTTCTAAATGTAGTTAAAATTTCCCCAAAGCCTGGAGGAGAATCAGCAGATAGAATTGATGACCTTTTCTTCTAATGTAAAGGACAGGGTTAGGTCAAGTTCATTGTGTCTGGTGTCCTTATCCTTTAGAATGAATTGGAGCCCTAGGACTTTCCTCCATCTCTTAATAGAATTCTTGTGCTTCACTCCCACTGCACGATGACAATTTTGAATCACAGCTTAGGTGAAACTTGTATTAGTAATGCACTGAGGGAATAAAAACATAGTGGTTTCATGAAACACTGTCAAATAGAATTTACACATTCCTTTAATAAATGCTCATAGACTTTCCTTTTTTACAGTATAAAATAATCTATTTGTTAATACAATGACAGTGAAAGATAAAATTAAATATGGTAAGCCTTGAATAAAGAATTAAAATTAAAAAATATATCAATAATATGCTCTCTTTTGCATGCATTATTTAAAATTTAGGTATAGCAAGAAATACATAAGGTTTTAAAATCTGTGTCTGTGTTTAGTGAGTAAAATATTCATAAATCGATTGTTAGTATTTTCTTTTATAAATAAATAAAACTCAATTATGGAATACTGAATTTCTCCAGCCTGAATCAACTCTTTGATTTAATATTTTACTGCAATTCCAGCAGGTGGAAGTAGAACTCAAAAATTAAATTTAGTACATTTTGCCTTCTGACATAAATTGTGATTAGAAATGGTTTTCTAGGTACAAATTCAAAAAAAAGAAAAGAAAAAGAGCTCAGTTGGCTAGTTATTTGAAAATCTTGAAAGCTAAGACATTTAAAGTTCTCATTAAGATTCAGGATTCTGAATTTGGTATGTTCTCCTTTGAATGATGTTGTGCAAAGAATAGTTTTGATTCCCCATTTGCAGAGGATACCAATATGTGAATCATTATTCTTATACTTAAGGAAGTAGTCATATAATGACACATAACTCATTCTAAAATACTTACTTTTTGCTTCACCATGTCTCTGACACTACAAATATGAAAGTTTAGTAGGCAATGCATATAAAAAGCATGCCAAAATTATTAAACTATATGGCTGTATTACGCTAAGACATTTACGGGTACTCTTTGAATGAAACATGGCACAAAATGTTTAGTGCTGTGTAGAGTCATGTCTGTGTAATTGATATAGGGAGACAAACTGATCTCAGGTGGGTGACCTCCAAATGATACAGGAAAACTTCAAATGACATAGGGAAAAATGATCTCTGGACCTGACCTGCGTAGGTTTGTGTTCTCTAAAACCGAAGAATGAATTTTAGGAAAAAATGGAGGTTATGAGCAGAATATATTTATTGAGGGAAAGAAAGCTCCTGTCCAAGAGAGGGACAGGAAGGGGGCCCAAGTGGGTAGTCCCCGGGAAGCTGTCTCTTCCAGGGACTTTTATAGAGTAAAACCATGCGGTGAGGCAGGACTAAGGTGGTTAAGAACATGGGAACTTGCTTAGGTGGATTTAGAGTGGGACAAAACTATGGTCACTCAGTGGGATTACAAGCACCATTGCTCAGGTAAAATTGAATAAGTCCAGGACCAAATGGGGAAGGGAGTCACATGGCAAGTGGGCATGATTGTAGAACAGGACTTTATCAGGTAGCCATCCAGTAGTAGTCAGATTAATGATTCTTCTGGCTCCCTCAGGGTGATGATCAATCTCAGATGCCAATCTTGAAGGAGATCAGCATCTCTTTTGTATTTGGCCTTTAGATCTGGCGCACAGTGGGAGCATCCATCCCTCCCACAGTTGTAAAGTATCTTGTGTTCTGTGTTATCTCCTTTGAGGGCCTGGCCCTATGTTACTGCCTGTAATACTTTTAGCTAACTTGGCTTCCTGCAACGTAATGATACAAGGCAGAGAAAAATTTCAGTGATTGAACAGTGCAAAAAACATATAAATGAGAACAAATCAGTAAATTTATTCATGGAAAAGGCATTAGGAATATGAAAAAATGGCTTGAAATATGGAATTATTCCCATATGAGTGTTTTTTTTACATGACCTAAAGCTACTTCATTGGGACTATGATAATAAATGACAAAATATATTCCAAATATAGTGAATATTGATATAGTTTTCCAAAAACTAAAAAAATCCAAATATGGAGATTGCAAATATCTTTTAATATTAAACAGTATATATGTACAGATAACCCTCTCTATATAAATTATATAATGTATGATGTATGTAATGCTCCTTAGTTTTATGGATATCTTTGAACTATACATAATATCATTTGTGTGATGCCTGGGCTTCAAACCTGTGTGAGATAAGATTTTAAAACTTAATAATATGATGTCCTCTTTGAATTTTCTTATAATTTTTCTTAAACTAGAGAACAATGAATACAGAGGTATGATAATCAGCTTGAAAGGGTTGATTAGAAAGAAGAAAACCCAATGCACTTGAAATTGTCCATGTATCATGTATTTGTAAATTATAATATAAATGTCAAAACATTTTACTTTTTCCTCCTTCTTATCCCCATCCTACTCAAAAAAAAAA
>NDGM011151290.1:0-13055 GCA_002564305.1 Octomys mimax | reverse complement strand
TTCCTTCATTTTGAGTGTCGGGTATTTGTCCCAGCAATGAGAGAAGAGTAACTAAGACAGTACGGAAGCCCCATTTTCTGCACTGGTGGATTTAATCCACTTTTCGTTTTTTCCCCCACAAACATGCCTCTTGTCCTGTGAAAAAGAAAGTATATTACTCTAACTCATTGTTTCCTCCTTCCTCATAACTCATTCTTCATCATTTCAAGGCAGGTCATAAGTAAATGCACACAGAAAAGCAAACAACAGCATGTGAATAGCCAGCATTGTGTTCAACCACAAAGGACCGAAGGTGGATGAGTTGTCCATCTCACAGTGAATACTCAGCAGAGGAGGGCAGGTGTCAACCTGCCATTTTCTGAGTATAAGAATATCTGTAATCTGTAAAGGATTTCATGGTTTTGACGTATTAAAATATTCCTTCTCTAGAGGACGTACAAACTTAAGGAAGCATTTGAGGCATTTTTCACTGGAGCAGCATTCATACCACTTGACTTGAATACACAGTCCTCTGTTTCTTTACCATAGGACCAGGACATTACTATTTGGGCTTCATTTCACAAAACATGGTGTTTAAGTAGCATGACAGTACGTGGTTCTAAATGCAACTTGAAAATGGTGGAAGTACATTTGAACAATTCCAAGGAGTACCAAATGCATTCTACTTTGAGTGTGACACTGAATCCTTCTGTGTCATCTTACCAGCCAGCGTGTCAGAGAACAAGAGTGAATTGTGTAGTTCACATAGCGCATTACCTAACATTTGCACGATGTGTGGCATTTTGTCCTATGACCTCAGGTAGCAATGGCAGGGCTTGGAGCATAGAAAACAGAAACCAGGCAGACTGCAGCGTGTGGGAATAAAGTGGCTAAGAAGAAACTATAAGGTTCTAAGACTAGAATAAGGCTTGAAGTTGGAAAGGAGTAAGAGAACATCAAGGAAATTAAGGGCCAAGCCACGTGGCCGAAGGAATAGTTGTGAATTCTTTGCTTTTTGAATAGTGTCTAAAATAGTACTTTACTGTGAGACACTCAAAAATGTTAAATCAACTTTTAAACTTTCATCTTTGAAGTCATTCTAACCAGAATAAATAGCTTATCACTTTTATCTTTTTAAATCTTGTTTGTACTTGGCATAGCATTACAGTTATACTGCAGCGAGATGAAGGAAGATAGTTGTGCGTGAGTAAAATTAGCATTTTTAAAAAGAAAGTAGATGAAACCCGAGAGTGACAATGTCTGTAAAAATAGCCCCAAAGTTATTCAGTTACATAGCATATTTTATACAAAAGTCTCCGAATACCCTTGAAAAGCTCTTAAAATTAAACTTTGGCATATATATTAATTGTAGTAACACTGGCATCTGATCTTTGTAGTCAGATTTCTGAAATATGCCTCTGTCACTGTTTGTTCAGTTGTATTTTCAGTTGTTTTGATATGTATTGTTGCTTTATTTTGAAATCAGTATGTATAATACAAAAATTAAGATAAATTTCATGAAAATCACACAAATGTAATCAAGAAAAACTCAGTATTTGATGTTAGTTTTATTGTCTCGATTAAGAATATATCTGCACATGTATATGTGGAGTGTATGTGTATATATCAGTGTGTGCAGTATGTCTAGTATTTTTATATATAAATTTATGACAGAATAGCACATTGTTTTTGCTGCTGTAATCAGCACTACAGCAAACTGTCAGAATTTCTATAGTATCCCAGATATCTTTGACAAAGTTGGTTCAATAGGAGCTACTCCATCTTGGCCTACAGCAGGCCTAATTTGTGTACTTTTAACTTACTTTATAATATTTCCTCCCTCATGCACAAATATAATAACTTCTTAATGCAAAGACAAAAGCTCCTCGTGGCTCACACTTGCTGAAATACAACGTTCACACCGGTCTGTGTGGGTAATTTGTGTTTCTGTAAGGATCTGAGAATCGGTGGTACCTGAAAGCCAAACGGCGTGCACAGAACCCTACCTCACGCACCATTTTGGGCCAGCTTGGAGCAGAGTGAAGGGACACAGATTCTTTTCCAACACTAAGAAAGGGAGAGTTTTAATGTGTTTAAACTACAAGCTAATTTATATGCTTGTAAGAGTCCTGAAGTTGATTAAAGTGTGTAGTGTAAATGAAAATTGCTTGTAGTTCTCATTTTGGTTGACCTTCTATGTTAATTAGGACAGTTTTTTCCTTTATTTTGGAGCTAAGTACATTTTTTAAATCTAGTAAACCTTGATTCTAGCTATTTTCTTGCTTTTATGAAGTTGATCATTTTCATTTCCCTTTTAATTTTCTATAACAAATCAAAATACTATAGTGAAGAAAATTCATTACTTATGGTGTTCTATTACTTACCAAGTCATTCATTCATTAATTCATTAAATACATTTAAAATATTTTCTAAGTACCATTCTTTTTTCTAGGTATGGAGATGCATCTGTGATGAAATATTACTTTTTTTTAAGAAGTAAGGAGGGGGGCCAGGGAGATGGCTCAGTGGAAGTAGCGCTTCCCTGGCAAGTGCAAGGGCCTGAGTTCAGTCAAAAAAAAGAAGAAGAACAAGTAAGGAGAAAAGGACTCAGATACTCACCATTGTGCATTGTGCCATGACTGATACCAAGCACCTTAAAGAAGTGAAGGGACGTCACGGAGATGTCAGGGAGAAGATCCGTGTGGAGGGCTCAGATCTGGACTGCTGGGACCAATGGCTGCCATTGCAGGGAGGGCAACCATCAGGTCAGCCTAAGGGCGAAACTAGGAGGCTTTGTGTTAGGAGTTGAAATCTGAGTAGTGAAGCAGACCAGCTGTAACAGGTGACCATCTGAAGGGATCTGTAGAGGTTTCAGCAGACTGGCATGATTTTACCTTTTGCCTGGAGAGAACACTACTAACTGCAATGTGCAAAAAGTAGACACTGGGATAACCAAGGCCAGAAAGAAGCAGGTAGCAGCTGTTGTGCTAATGTGCACAAGAAGTTTGTAATGTGAGACCAGGGTATAAACAGAAATGACTACTACACATGAGAATCCACAGAATGTGGAGGAATTGGAATTATGACAATAAGATTGAAGGGCTGGTAAGATAGCTCAGAGAACTAAGTGCCTGCATATGCAAGTGTAGGGACCAGGGCTCGATCCCTGGGACCACATACTGATGTGCTGGCCTGCGCCCTAGCGTGCTGAGCCAGTGACCCATTCTGGGCGTGGTGGTCTGCACCTGAAATCCCAGTGCTGGGGAGGCTGAAAATAGGACGATCATTAGGAACTTGAGCTGTGTAATTAGACCCTGCACAAAGCAAAGCAAAACAAAACAAAACAAAAAAGAATTGGAGTATTGGATGCATAGAGATGCTGTTACTTGGCCTGACTCAGCCAGGATCTGAAATGTGGATGAATATGGGAAAGACAGGTATTTAAGGATGAAGAGGAGTTTGCTTTTAGTAATACTAGGTGTCAAATATCTCTTTGACAAGCCTGGCTGATACTCAGGAAGAGGACCATGTCGTTTGCCAGTCTCTGGAGGTAGAGAAGCATCGGAAGTCAATAGACAAGAAGCAACTGTGTGGTGGGTTTCTAGAGCAAAAGACTTCTGAGGACTCAAGTATATACTACTGCAGTGTTTTGAGAAAAAAAAGATGAAAGGAAATATACAAAAATAAACCGAAAAGAAATGGCCTGGTCCCTTAGACAAAGATGTAGCACATCCAAAACATATCAACCTGAGAATGATAAAGTGAATTATAGTAAAATAGCATCACTAGAAATTGCGTTTTCTATTTCAATAAGATAAGAAAATAATACTGGAAAGTTGTGAAGTTAATGTTAAAATGTATTCCGGAAAAGCCCTGGAAAAAGGACTTTTTCTTTCTGTGTTTTAATGTGGCAAGTAAAAGATGGAATGATGCTAATTGCAACATAAGACCAATGATAATCGCATGTGCAGTGGAAATGAATGTGCTGTTTAAGAGAATAACTGCTCCTAGTGCTGAGAACAAGGGCTACCGAGGGGCAGGCAGTGTCTGCCTTACACGCACAAGTGTGGGGTGCGCGCTAGCAGCAGAGCAAATTAATCCTGGAAGAGCCCTTACTGGAGACCAGGTGTACGGCTGCATATCGATTGTGCCGTGGCCTTGGAGTTTTATGATGTTAACTCCTATTATTAGCCTAATGGAGAATCAGGCTACCAGACCTAGAAGGAAAAATAATTTCAAGCAAAAGTTGAGCAGTGTTGGAAGGCAGTTGTGGAACCCTGGTTCTCTGAGCCAGCTATCCTTTAGGGTAGAGGAAGATTTTTATAGAGGAGTACTATATTCATTGAAATTTTGCTTTATTATTTGAGTTAAGAAATATAGATTATTTAAATTTCAGTGTATAACTAATGAAAAGCATCATGGTATTAGAAGCAAAGGTGATGTGCGTGTATATTTTGTGTAAATTATTTCAAGCATTTTGTTTGGCAACAGGCATTCCTCACTCTGTTTGTGAATGCACTGACCAGCCGCCTGGGCCTGATGTTAATTAAACACTGCTCATCACACACGAGTTACCATAGCTTCTCAAAGCAGAAGGTCCAAGACCTAAGCTTTACAATTATAGTTAATCGTCACATATTCCTAAAATTGACACATGAATACTAGGAATACATAAATGCCTTACTTTTATTTGGAACTAGTAACAAAAGATGTATTAGAATATTTCCATTTTAAGGCCACCATTTGTGCATTGAAATTACCTCCCACTTTATTTTCCAATCTTTGCAGTGTATGGGCACTGATAGCGTGCCATGGGCACACCCCAACTCTTGCTTACCAGAGCCTTTTGTTATATTCTTAATTTTCTCATTCTGTGTTTCTGTTCAAAATTTAGCAAGAAGCGGGGTGGACAGATTCAGGACAGTGACATGCAGGAAATGACTTTGAGAGGTGCCATGAATTCAGACACTTTTGTATGCCACCCAGGATCTAGTCCATGTACATGGACTATTCTACTAGTCCACATGGAGTAGTCATTCATAACAGCCAATCGTGTGTGAAAAATCATGTGCGAGCCCTTAAAATACAGACTAAAATTATCCATAAAGGACCAACTATACTAATCCTTATATATTCTTGGAGATGTGGTTTACTTTTCACCTGTGGAAATTGATTGTATGATTGCATGAACATGTTCCAGTGCTCACGATGTGCTTCGGTGTTTGCTTTGCTTTCCCCAGATCTGTTCGCTGTTGGAATTAACCCAAGCCTAAGTTTTAGCTCAGATACTTTATTTCTAGACAATCTTGAGGACAAATACTGTTTTAACAACCATAACTAGAGCATGAAAAGACCTTTATTCTTTTCTAGATTCTCTCTCAACCTTTTCATTTCTATTTTATTTTTATCCCCACTTCCCAGTATCCCTTGGACAGGACTGTAAAGTCGATGGCTTTGTTTTATTGCAAGAAAGTGCAAGCAGAGCTGTTCGTAGAAAACCTTATCTAGCAATTTAAACTAAAAGTTACGTAGTCAGAATTTGGACATAGAGCAAAATGACTTGGGCTTCAGGCCAGCGGTGGCTGTGTAATTTACCAGTGAGAAAAGGGTGCTGACTTAGGAAAAGAGCAATGGGCACAGCAAGGACGGGTGGCCAGAGCTCACTCCATACGGTTCCCTCCCATAGTCCCTTACAGCTAGCATCTTCCCTGGAACTGAAAAGCCTTTGTACCCATGATTCAAAGAGAAAACCATTCCTAAGGTCACGAAGCTTTTCCTTCTTTCCTTGCTCTTCTGGAAGGAAAAGGATGGTTGGTGGAGGCAGTTCGTGGTTAGTCGCTCTGGGTGTCTCATTGTGGCTCCACGACTTTGGCCCTCAGCCCACCTGTGTAATGGAAGAAGGGCCTAAGGATGAGATATGCTAGCTTGGCGAGGACAGCAATGGGTTGTGGTGGATTTTGGAATGTTCCAAGTTGTAACTGCAGGATCAAGCCAGTGGGAACAAAAACAATGTTCTCAACTCTAGTCCAACTTTTAATAGATTGCATTGAAAGGATTTTAAATGAGAACATATAAAATTGGTAGTGCTACCACACTATCAGTGGGGGACAGAATTTTTTTTTTTTCTGCTGTAGGTGTTGTTCTATGGCATTGATACTAGAGTAGCCACTTTTCTTTTACTAAGGCTATAATATTACAATGCTGATGGAGTCCAAACTGATTAAATAAAAAGAGCTAATAAAAAGAATTGACAGTGTGATAATTGTGAGAGGAAAGGATCAAAGATAGAGCAGACCTTTCTTCGAGCTTTGTGTCGAGATGGGTGGTGGGGTGAGATGTGAGAAAGCTGGGCTCTGTTTAATTCAGGACCAACCACCAGTGATTCTGCTCATTCGGTTTCAATTTACTGACTCGTCTGATTATAATTGAGTTGTTCATATTGTTCTCTTGAAATGTTTTGAGGCAAGTGAAATCTTCTAAGAATTCAATTATACTGAAACAATAGCCACACGACCTGCTAAAGTTATTGCTGACACTAACAAGAAACAAAAAGAGAAAACATGATTTGTACTTAGTAATGTTGGTACCGTTGCTTGTAAACAGATATTTGAAATTATATCCAAAGCATGCAGGCTTCAATTTCATCATGATTTTTGGTGATAAATCATGAAGATAATATTTTTACCCTTAAAATAATGAGCCTAAAGTGCTTTTTAATGAGTTGACTTTTATTTTGAATGGTAGCAACAAAACTCTAAAACTAACCTATAAAATGAAGATTTATGGGTGTGAATTATAGATAAAAATTTAGAATGTTTGTGTGTTAATTTTGCACCTAAAACTTAAAGAGTTTCACTGCCAGACAAGGGCGCACATGCCTGTGATCTCAGCTACCTTGGAGGTTGAAGCAGGAGGTACTAAATTCAAAGACAGCCTTCACAACTTAATGCTAGCTTGTAACAGAATAAAATAAAATTTAAAAACTGGGCTGGGGATGTAGCTCAGCACTCCCAGGGTTCCATCTCCAATGATGGTGGTACTTACTACAAAAGAAAGAAGAAAAAAAGGAGACGTAAACGTTTTATCGAGTAGACCTTTTCCATCAGAAGAATAATGCCCATTTAAGCAGATCTTAAAATAGAACAACACAAATTTGATATGATTAATTATCTTGGTGGTAAGGACGCTCTAGTTCATGAATAATATTGTTGTCAAAAATACTGAGATCCCTTAAGGGTTATAAATGAAAAATATCTTATTTAGGAAATGAAAAAAATATCTGGAGCAATAGCTTAGGGAACCTTGAGTTCTATTCCCTATTTTATTGTTAATTCTGTAGCCGGGAGCAGCTAAATTAGCTTTCCTCAGTCTTTTCCTCTATTGGATAAGGAATGCATAATGCTTTCCAACAACGTCAATAACAGGGATGTCCCAGTGGATGGGATGTTTATTTAGTACATTAAGCTCTGTGGGTGGGGAGGCAAGAGCTACAATATGAACACAAGCTGTTATCATTGAACCATGGTTTTTAATGCTCATTTAAAAATATTTATTTTGGATCTGCTTTGTACAAGAAACTATGAGGACATGTACTTCCTGGCAGATTCTAAGACTCTGAAATGCAACTTCTGTTTGTTACATGTGATGTTTTGCCGCTTGTGTAAGATTTTCCTTTAAATCGTCTACAGAGTGACCACTCAACAAGTGTTTAATTAGGCTATGAATATTCCCAGTGGATTTGAATTTGGATGGTTTGCTCCTGTAGAAGACTGTCAGTTTTAGAAGAAAGGGACTTGTGTTCACCAATTTCTCCTTCTCTGGCGTCAGTGGAATCAAGTGTGCACTTCTAGAAGAGCCATGAAGGCATCCATGGACCATGTTTCAGAAGCATGGCATGAACGTCTTTGGGTGGCGAATCCCACAGCGGATATTTACTACAATGTAAGAGAAAAGGTAGAGACTAGATTATTATATAAATGAGATCGTAATGTTAAGTGAAATCAATCAAACATACAAGCTCAAATATCACATGGTTTCTCTTATGTGAAAATCCTAATTATAAATAAAGGGCAAAGGAAAATTGACAGTAGGAAGTAGGGAGCTAGGTCTTCAGCAGATGGGAAGGGGACAAAGGGATGGAGGAAGGAGAAGAGAGGGATGTGAGAGGAAGGAATTGAGATGAGTTATGTGCCTCGACCAGTTCCCCCTACTTCAGAAAGTGGAAACTGTGAAAACATAAATAAAAACCTTCTAGAACTATTTAAAATATTTGCTAATTTTTCATATCCATCCAAACTCTCAGTCAATATACGTTGACTTTCTATAAGTCAGTTAAAATATGTCTGCTACCTTTAATTCTTTGGACATGGAATACTGCTAAAAATGTTGTTTTTAGATAGCCTTCTCTGTGTCAAAGACTTAAGGGTGAAGAATAGTCAGTTCTGACTAGCAGCATTATATATTATGCAGTGAATGGAAAAGTTAAACTCAGACTTATCCAATCAGGGCCTGAGGTACTTTGAATGTTTTACAAGATATTCAACTTGTAATTTCTTGGAGGTTTTACCTAGAATCTTCAGTCTTTTTCAACCTTATTTACATGAGGAGCATTTTCAGTTTTTATTCAGAGCTCTTAGAAGCTAAACTGTTCTTTGGGAAAAAAAAACCCTCCTCTCTCAAATTATTGCACTTTGCAAACTGCCTGTTTTTGTTTGTTTGTTTTTTGTTTTGTTTCCAGGATTATAGGAGTAGGAAATGATTCCACAAAACTTCTGCAGAAGGGTGATGTGACATTGAGGAGAAATGTGTGTAAATGGACTTTCTGGCTAACTTTTTTTCGCTGGTGACAATTTTTCTCATACATCTAAAAGGCAGGAAGCTTGACTGGTGTGGTGGTGGCATTCGGATTTGATTCAGAGCCATGGTTCCTTAAAGGCAGTGTATTGGCTCACCTGCGTGTACAGTTGAGTTCTTTGGCACTTTTTGTTTGTTGGCGAACAAGAGTAGAGTTTAACTCTCATGGCTTCTCTAAATAATGGAAAGATTTTTTTCGAATATCTGAATTTTATTTTACTTACTTACTTATTTATTTATTGCGGAACAGGGGATTGAACTCAGGCCCTTGCACTTGCCAGGCAAGTGCTTATTCTAATAAGCTATCTCCCCGGCCCCTATATCTGAATTTTAAAGAGCACCACTGTAGTCTATCATCATATGGTGCCTAGGAGCTAGAGAGTACTGTAGAAAACCAGCCCAATTCTGTTTCCCCTCCAAATACAAAATCTTCATCCCAGGGACATAGCGTTACTTGCTTGGGGAAGAGCACAGAGCTACTTAGTTATAATTGGGGTGACTGATCCCTTCTTCTGCCTTTGTGACCTCGACATTAAGGGAGAGTGACTTCTTACTCAGCCTCCTCATTCCAGTCAGTGGCCATCTCAGGTCAGTAACACTGACATTGTGTTTAAAGCAAATAGGAATTGATTAGCAAAGAATGCTAAAGCTTCCTGCTGGAAAAATTAGGATTCCTCAAAGGAAACCCCTCCCCCATGAAGGGAGCTACTGGGACAAGTAGGATCTTGCTCATTGGTTTTGTCTCCATTTGTCTGTAGTTTGATGTTTGTTTTTTCTGCTTTTGGTTTTTGAAATACAGAATATCACACTGTGAAGCTGGGCCTCCTTCTTTACTGCAGTTGTTCTGCATTAGCTGATTTTTTGTTTTATTTGTTCAAATTGAGTAAGTCCCAGTCACGACCCTGACCCTTTCTTTTTGCCCCATGTCCTCTTTCAGTTTATTGTCTCCCATCATAAAGCCCCTAACTTTATTTTCCACCTCAGTCTCTTTCTCGGTGTCTCTGCCTGCTCTCAGCACTCTTCTTTTCCATTTATAAATTTTAGAAAACTCGGGCTGGGGACATAGCTGAGCAGTCCAAGTGCCTGCCTGGGAAGTGCGTGGAAAAGAGTTCCATCTGAGATACCCTGTGTCTTGTGGGCTCCGGAACCCCAGGTGCACTGTGCTGGCCATCGAAACCGGGCGTGACGGCGCACGCCTGTAATCTCAATGCTGGGGAGGCTGAGTCAGGAGGAGCACTATGAGTCTGAGCTGTGCAGCAGGATCCTGTACCAAATAAAAAATAAATAAAATTTTAGAACACATATAGCTGATCTTCCCCTGATAACTGTTGATTCAAACATGTGACTTATGAAACAAGCTCTGCAGTTTTCTAATGAGAAGTTATCTGTGCAGCTAACATCATTTTTTGATTATGGATGCATGAAAGCAATGGTGGAGTGTTAGAAAGCCTGTCCTCAAAAAAAATTTATTTATTTATTTCTGGATTTACTTCTTTTACTACTTTTTCTAATTACTTTAAAGATGGTGTAAGTCATTACAGTGAGAATATTTTTTCCCAAAGCTTCTCTCAACCTCTAGAGTACAGCAGTAGTTTGTGTTTTTTATAGCAGTTAATGGTTTCCACTTCACTATTGCTATTATGTGCTGAAGACCTGTGTTTGATGTAGTGATATAATACTAATAAAGCCTAAGCTAGTTTTTTTTTTTTTTTAAATGTATTTGGTTGTTACAGGGTCTCACTATGCAGCTCGAACTTGTGGTGTTTCTCCTGCTTTCAGCCTCTCCAGTGCTGGGATTATAGGCATATGCCACTACGCCCTGACTCTGGCTGGCTCTGCCTGCCTTGGAGATGGGGCTGGTGCAGCATGTGGTGCCGGGGATTGAGCCATGGTTCCTGCACTTGCCTAAATCTGCCTAAGCAGGTGCTTTAGTCTGCTGAGCTATCTCATCAGCCCCAGGAGTTTGATATATCTATATATCTATATATTTATATATCTATATATCTATATCTATAAGAGTAGTTCATTATATATATATAGAGAGAGAGATAGAAAGAGAGAGAGATACTGTAATACTGTTGTGATTCCCACACTTAGCTGATCTTTTATTTTAATAAGGAGGTTCATGTCAGCTCAGAGACAGCAGAGGCAATGGAGAGCCCATTCCTACTTAGAAGCTTGTGGAATCTTTTAGAAAAGATATGCCAGAGTCCTCCTGAAAACACAACTGTAAATCTCTTAGAGATAAGGCCAATGCACTGAAGTTCTTAGAAGCACTTGAGGGTATTCAGGATGGAGAATATTGGATATGCAAGGGGATCACTGAACTTGGCACGATTGGAGGTGGAGACTGCTATTTAAAGCACTTAGGAGAGTTCCGTCGTGTCATTTTACATTTCTCTTCAAATCTAGAATCTTTGATACTGGTAATCTCTCTTTTAAAAATACCATTGAGGCTCACAGACTGAAAGGGGCATGGATTGGGGTAAACCAAATAATGCAGCATCGCCTGTTGGCAGCCTTGGATGCCAGCAGGAGAACAGTGGAATGGCATTCACTGAGCCGTGCATCAAACAGCACTTGTGAGGGGCTGGTGGGTGCCAGACGCAGGAGTGCCGTTAGCATGAGAACAAGTGAAGAAGGCAGAGAAAGTTCTCTCCTGATAGAATTTGCATCTCAGCGGAAGATGGCAGATAGCAAGCCGTGGCCCAGCACAGCGAGCTGGCTGGCCAGGCAGGGGAGCTGGAAAGCAAGTCAGAGGGTTCATGGTGTCATAAGTCTA
This sequence comes from Octomys mimax, assembly GCA_002564305.1. Taxonomy (NCBI): domain Eukaryota; kingdom Metazoa; phylum Chordata; class Mammalia; order Rodentia; family Octodontidae; genus Octomys; species Octomys mimax. The sequence goes on along the minus strand of NDGM011151290.1, from coordinate 1,441 downwards.
CTTCTGTGCAGCTTCTTGGGACACTGAAGTCACTGTACATCTAAAACAGCTGATACTGCGAGAGATGCGTCGGAAGTGCCAAGATGCAGCAAACAGTGGATGTATTCGCTTTGAGCCATCCAGGCTTACTAAGTCTAAAAGCAGGGAAACTGATGCTGTATCTCTAATTCTTTCTGTTTTTTCTTATGAGCCCACATAAGCTTCTTTCTGTATGTTCAGTGTACACAGGAGGTGCATTTCCATGATTCCTGTGTATTATTATTTCTGCAAAGCTGCAAGACATTGTGGGTACCAAGTCTTTAGTCTCAAAAGATATGATTCATTTCTCCTGTCTGTCCTGTAGTCCATGTCCCCTTGAATACCTGTAATCCCATGTTTACCCACCCATAAGTTGGATATTTGTGATCGACCATACGGAGGTTGTGTACCTATTTGAGATGCATATAGCCAGCCCTTATTCCAGCACTTGGTTCACACCGATGCTTAACCGAAAGGATTTTGTGTTATTATAGAAAGATTGACAACTTTTTATTAAATACCTAAAATTGAGAAATATGCAAATTATAAGAACTTTAATTCACCACAGCAGAAGAGGTGTGAAACATAATCTTGTTTGTGCTTTTCATCAGTGCTTAAGAGCTTTATTTAAATTAGTCATGTTAGTTGAAACTTTGTTGGTTACAATGCTTTCAGGTGTATGATCCAATTTTTCTTTTTGGCAGACTGTTCCAAAAGTATGATGTAACATCTGCAGTGTTGAGCTTAAGGTACGACTCGGAGAGTGGTGTTGCTTGCAGAAAGAAGCCCCTGGGGCGGTGGCGGTGAACTTTTATGAGCTTTTAATGACACAAACAGCCCACTGAGGCACATGTGTCGCAGGTTTGCCACCACTGATCTAACGTTGGCTTTAGTTTTGTGTTTTTCTCAGGTTTCTTTGTAGGGCCCCGACAGTGACTGACTTTTCTAACGGTGAAGACTCGTCCATCATGTGGATGCTTCTTAAGGACTCCGGGTCTGCTCTTCCTCTGCCTGAGTTGAAGTTAGAGGGACTCTGGCTTAGTTCTTACCCAGTCTCCAAAAGCCATTTGGTCTTGCAAATCATTATCAAGTGTGATAATGATTGAAATTTGGGACACAACTTATTACATCTGTAGATCTACTATGAGATTTGAAGGTAGTGAAGAACAGCTTAGTATTTGTGTATCAAACGTAGTCTGGTTTTAAACCAATCTTACCACGCTTGCTCTGGTTTGAATATAACTTTATCGTTGTGTAAGATCATTGGTTTGGGGGTTGGTGAGGTAGTTTCCCTGACTAAACACCTGTTTAGGCAAGTGCAAGGACCTGGGTTCAATCCCTGGCACCATAGGCCATACTGGCCACACCCCAAGGCATACTGAGCCAACCACTGAGACCAGGTGTGATGGCACATGCCTTTAAT